>WKFP01015034.1:0-42013 GCA_011057875.1 Pterocles orientalis
AAGGGAAGGGAAGGGAAGGGAAGGGAAGGGAAGGGAAGGGAAGGGAAGGGAAGGGAAGGGAAGGGAAGGGAATAACTCCTGGCCACTAATAACATGCTCTCTTCCCTTTTTGTAGCCTTATTTCATTGTGGCTTCTTGCCCACTACAACACTATCCTACTAACTTAGAAAGAAGCAGTCTCACGTGCTTACATATCGATGTCCCAGCAGACAAAGCACAATATGGGGCACTAATGCTCAAAGGAGGAAATGAACGTTTCATTTGAAGCCAGAAGAAATTTGGTTTCACGTGTCACTGTAGAGCAATACTGTGTTACTCCCAAAGCACAGTGGTGCAAACCCAGAAACGGGCACAACACCATAAACTTTTTTTTGGTTTGGGATCATATGGGGCAAAAATTCCTACTGTTTCTGATGACTTTCAAAGAGCATCAGACACCTCAACGCCTGCTGTGCTTCTGGAAAATCTGTAAAGATTTTTAAATCACAGCAAGGCATTCTATAGGGTTACAGTATTTCTTAACAGCAAGATTTAGTGCGCAATAACGTTAATGCAACTCTCACCAAATACATAGAAAAGGGGATGCAGATATTCCCTGAAGTTACTGACTTCTGTTAAAAGAAAGGGAGTTTTCTTGTTTTTTTCTTATCAAGAAAAAAAATCTGTGTTCGAATCACATCAAAGATGCAAACTAAGCAAGTGTGAACGGTACCAGGCTTTGAAAGCATATGCACCCTCCCACCTTCATTGCATTTCCTAAAGCCATTAACTTTCATATTCCTTTCACCTTGCGAGTTCTCCAAACAACCACTCACACATCTTTATTGTGACTTACCAAGGTACAAACTCATTCAACCATACCTGACCTAGGGAATTTATCAGCTGGTGGAAGGCTGCAACTCAAGACATTCTCAGCACATAAAAACACAGCAATATTTTATCTGACACCTTTTCCAGCAATCTATGCAAATATATACATTGCTCTTTGGGTATTTTTTTTTAATTTATTGCAACAAGAAACAGGAAACTATCCCAGTGGCATCAATGAACAGATACAATCTAATAAATGTGCTGGATCAGAATTGTTCTGACAAGATTCAGTGTAAGAAATATATGATGAAAACAACACCTTGTTACTCACCAAAACACACTGCCCTACAGACACTAAGGCTTAAACTGGCTTATGGGCTGCATACCAGGCTTCGAAAAAGCACTGAAAAAAGTGATCATTAGTTTGCCAGAACCGTAAATCTAGCATGTCCAATTTTCAAACTACTGACAAATTATCTGCATAGAGGGACTAAATTTTTCAGATAGTGCAATCTCCCAAGTTCTGGTGGTAAAACTAGAAGAATCATCAGAAGAACCCCAAAATGCCAGTTTATTTTATGATTTATTATGTAACTTGTAATTAAATTATCTTCCTGAACAAAATGACTGCATCTCTGACCACGCTGCCAGGGACAAAATGAATACTATCAACTACTAAATCCCACCAACAGGTTAGAGACCACACAAGGAAAGAGAACATGGCAAGTGCAGTGCATATGTTTCTCCCAGTGACATCCTTGTGAATGTACCCACTAGCTTCAGTGGCACAGGATTAATGACAATAATTGGCTCTAATAACAAGACAAAAGAGTCAATATGTCACAGGCAGTAAGTGGGATAGGAAAGGAATGACACTGAGATTTGCTCAATTGACTGTCTAGTATCTTGAGACCAAACCCTCTTGGGTGACCTAAGGATGAAATGGCCAACATGAGCCCAATGCAAATATATGTAAAGTGATGCACAAAGGAGAGGAAAAATAATCCTAAAGTTTACACAGATGGTGATGGATGATTAGCACTCAGGGAGAAGAGCTTGGGTTATAATAAACAGACCTATGAAAATGTCAGGTTAGTGATCAGGAACAGTCAGGGATGCAAATCAAATGCTGAGAATTATTATGAAAGAAATAGGAAACAAACCAGAAAAAGCTTACTACTGCATAAATCTATGAGATATCCTCATCCTGAAGATGGTGTGCAGTTCTCATGCTGCTCCCTGTCCCTAAAAGGATGTAGTAGAAATGGACAACATACAGACATGGGCAAGAGGGATGACTGAAGACAGAACCTGGTGTCCCCATGAGGAATAGCTAGGCAAAGTCAGACTCTTCAGCCTAGAGTGGGACAAGAGGATAGGGGTCTACATAAGGAGATGTGGAAAAGAAAAGAGTAGGGAATGCTTGTTCACTCTGTCTTCCAATACAGCAACTATGCAACATCACATAAAATGGCCTAAAAGGTTATCTAAACAATCAAACTAGAAAAGGCCATGTTAGGTTTGCAGTACCCTTCTTAAAATTTATTAGTTGTTGAGCCATGGTACAGGAAAACCATGGTGATCATAGCTCGTGGAGGATCTAAATGCTGAAATGTGTCTTGTACTGAAACAGCAAAGACAAATACACAGGAGACAAGGCTGGTCTGCAAACAGCTTGAGAATAGATGAAAGGGCCAAGTTAATTAGATAAATTTATTTTAATTGCTCATTGATCCAGCTCTAGCAATACCATAGCACAGCATTCTCTATTTCCTCTCACTTTATTGTGGAAACTCAAATAGTCTGATGTACTGTCCTGATCAACCAGGAAATGAGTTGTTGGTAAGAGGGTGATTTTCTTCAGGAAAAAAAATGTTTGTTAGTTACATTCAAATGTCTTAGCCCATTTCATGCTTTATACTTTGTATTTTTGTCACAGCAACAGATAATCCAGAAGGACTCCATCAAGGTGATCAAAACATGCATAACACATCAGTGTGCTTCTGAAAATGTGAGTTTCCTCTGTTAAATTATGCTTAAGCTGTAAAAACCTTCCTTCTCAGCAGAAAGCATTAAGCGTTGTTCATGTTTTATATTATAACCATGGTAAATGTCACCAGACTTAGAAACTGAATATTGAGCTACTAGCATGCACCCTCATCTACTGATTTTCACTTAAGGATTTTGCGAGACACTGACTCACCAGAAAAATCCTCTGCCAGCTATACAAGGGCTATGGATCTTCTCCTAGAATTGGCTGGGCAGATGATGACTTTGGATCTTTTATTTTCTTTACTGGAACCCATGAGGAAAACATTTTCAGTTTAGCTCTTCCTCTGTGAGCCAAGCAGTAAAATGGGACCTTTCCCAGCAAAGGAATCATCCCAGCTACCCTCAAATCTTTCTCTGACTCACCCTCTTATTCTGGTGTCCCCCACCTCAACATAAACAGAGTGAAATATCCGCCTTTTTGACAAAAATTGAGAAAGCTCTACAACAATTAACATATCTGCAAGCAATTATCTCAGTAGGTAATTTTTGGTAGGAATGGGCTGTTACTTGATGATAGAGGATGGTACTGAGCAATGCAGGATTAAACACTTGTATCATTTGAAAAACCAGAATTCTTCCAAAATGGACATTTATAAACTCATGTTTTGTTAGTAAGCTGTTCATCTGCAGGAGTTATAGGAATGCCTCCTTGGCACTTAATGCAGAGGAGAGCAACAGCAGCACTTCTCTGCTTATGAGAAACAGACACGACAGCCAAGGATGCTGTGTACTGCGACTGACTCCACGGGACCTTGCTGGTAGCACACACATAGATCTTGTTTCTGTGTATCTCTTCTGTGCCACCACAAAACTCCTCTGAAGCACATCAGAAAAATCTTTTTTTTTTTTTTTTTTGCTAGCACACAGCACATACTTTCCATAGCAATACAATCTACAGCAAGAAACTGTTGAAGAAAGCCCAGGAGAATTTCCAGCCCCTTCCAGCACAGTTTCCCACCTACCACTGACAGATGTTTGTCTTCTCTGCTCTGAATCCTTCTCTTCGCAAAAAAGTACTCCATCTTTCTTAAAGCCATATATTATTATAAAGTTTCTCCTAAAATCTAACCAGAATTTCACTGTTGCAAATTAAGATTTCCCAGAAGAAACCTTTATTATAAAAAACTCTTTGAATAGCTCAGACTGTTAAAATTGTTTTTCTCAGTTTTCTCTTTTTTCCAACTAAACAAACACAGTTTTTCAAACTTCTGTCATGTTACTCAAGCTGAGTTAACTTGGACTCCTTCCAGTTTCCCTAATTTCCCTCCAAGTGTTAGGCCCAATATTCAATTTCAGACGTCTCCAGTACCAAATAGAGCAGAATAATTACTTCACATAACTTAAGAACAACGTATCCAACACCATACCCTAGAATGAGCTCTACCACTTCTGCAATTGCATGCATTTTGGATCCGTATTTAAGTTGTCATCCACCATATATATATAAGCCACAACCCCCCTTCTCTGCAGGGAGCTGTTTAGCCAATTATTCCCCCTTTTGTCCTTGTGTCATATGACTTTCCTAACTACAACACATAGCACTTGTTTTTATTGAATTTTATCTTATTGATTTCACACTGTCACTCAAATTTATCATGACAGTCTGAAATTCTAAGCCTGCCCTCTTCAAGAGTGCTTGCAATTACCAATTTTGCAAACTTTAATGGTACTCCTTATTCCATTATCTAAAATGCTTACGGAGCAAATACGCAGCTATAGTGCACACTCTCTCCTCCTCTTATTAAAATATCAGCCTTTGTAAAAAGAGTGCTAGCAAGTGGAAATCTATAGTAAGATATAATCACTGTAAGTAAGGACTTTCTGTTGAAATAAAACACACAGAAAATTGCTCAGTTCAGAATAAGACCAATTCAAAGCCATTCTTCCACAGTACCTCCTTCCAGGAGTATTTCTACAAGAAACATCCGAACGTAACCCTTTGTAGGGGTCTTACAGTACTCTTTACCCTCTAGCACATCATTCCCAGGTGAAATAGGCAATTAAATAAAGCACTTTCAAAGTCATAAATTTCAGATTGGCATTAACATTAAGCTGGAGTCTTGTTCTTCTTGGTAGCCAAACATCTGCATCTATGCAGATGGAAAATGAGCTATCCAGCACAAGAGAACTGCCTATACAGACTGAGTGATGAGCTTACATCTAAATCACTCAAATAAATCTGCTTGAAAAACTGGTACCCTATTACTGATGTGCCTAGTTCATCACTTAACACAGGAATATAACTCCTCACTCTCCTCAGAGATACTCTCAGCTATCCGTAAAGAAAAATTGCCAAGCTCGGTGTACATTTACTTGCCAAATTAGTTCAGAAACAATGGGCTTTCACTTGAAAGAAGAGTCAGGAAACATGACGTGACTTTGTAAAACATTAATCTTTCACTTCAAAATATTATCATCAGATGAATATCCTGAACATTTCTTCCAAAGCTAACAAGCAGTCTCAAATTCAACTTCTCTAATCAAAACACCATTTCAGGCATGAAGTGAACAAAATCTACCCATTTAAGGCCCTCTTACATAGCTGTGGTCCTATAGGATCTGGTAGACTTGTGAAGCATTTATCCTCACAACAACCCCAGGAGGTAAGGAATGCCGTTATCGCCCTCTCACAGTGAAGGACTGAAAGCCCAATAGATGAGTGACTGCCCATCCATGCAGCAGAGCTCAGGATAGTGAGTCCCTAAGTTGGTGCATCCTGAATCTGCCCAGGAGCCAGGTGAGAAATGTATTTTTGGATGAACCATCACTGAAACACAATGTCCTACTTTGGCAACCAGTCCTTGCACCACCATGGCATGCACCAGAAACATCAGATCTGGTGAATCCTATTCACTGTACAAATTTCTCCTGCACTCACAGGTTTTTCTGTTGGTGTAGGATACTGTGTGTTCTCAGATGTTATTTCCTGCACACTATCTCCGAATTAGGATCACTGGAGAAGTGCAGCAGGATCTGATACTGTTAATGCAGCTGATGTTTGTAGGAGTTACTCAAATAGCAGCAAAACTCAGCCCACTTTCCCAGTGAGGTCAAAGAGAATAGCTCGTTTGAAAATATGCCCATCAGTTAAAAAGCAAGTTTGAATAACTAGCATTTATTTAACAATATTTTCCACCTTGAAAATCTCAGATTGCACAGAGTTACATCTTAGACAACCCAAATCACCGCTAATGTAAAACTCTTCAAACACTACAGCATCAGCATGTTGGAAAGAGAGAAGCATAGCGGGTAGCTTCTGTAGCTGTCATTTCTCCTAATGAAGAAGATGGTCTTCAGATCAGGTTTGGCCTAAAGGACCTGTAACATTAGCAAATCACTTGCTGCACTGCATCCTTTTGGTCAAACTCCATGGCCTCAGGCATCAACTAGCTTTGAATTTCTTCCCCACACAACGATCGCTACAAATAATTATGTCCAAGGGTACCACTTGCCCAGAAATATGCCCCTATCCAGGGCACGGCTGAAGCAAGAGGGTTAGCAGAAGTGTAATTAACTAAAAATTAACCAACATACACAAAAAAAAAAAAGAGAGAAGAAAAAAAAGAATCACATAAGAAGAAAACGTTGTAGGTCAATATAAGGCAGAAGGGGGAAATCTGGTCCTGAAGTAACCTGCAGTGCAACAATGTCCTCAGTCATCTGGCTCCAACACAACATGAAATGCAAAAGAGAATAGAAGCAAAACGGCACCAACAGACCCATCTGAGTAGAAATCAGTGAAACACCCATCACACCTATGCCTGTGCGGGAAACCTGCAGCCCCGCTCCTCTCCTTCCTGAGTCCTGCAAGACTTCAGAACTTCTCTGCTCAGCATCGTTCCTGCCGAATTCCCTCGTCCCTGGAAGAGTGAGCTCTGCCTACAGCAACACCTGCCCCATGAGCAAAACACTGAGGTTTCTGGAAGCTTTTAACCTTCTCGTGGCAAACACGAGAGCATCTTCATCCAGCATTAGAGGCTGCTCTCAGCCACACCTGAAGTGTCTCTGAGAGATTCTATCAACCCTGCCCCTTCACAGGTAGCAAGAGCTTGCAAGCTGGTTGGAGCCTAGGCCCATTGGCTTTAAATATCTCCGGCCGCCACGGCACACTCAAAGAGCTGAGCACCCACCCATCCCGCCTACCTGTTCCACTGGAGCTGCCTCCTCTACAAAGAAGTCTTCCATTGCTGCAGCTGCTCACGTCTGTGCGAGGAACCGGGGCGAGGGGCGGGGATGGGGGTGGAGGGGAATCCTGGAAACTGGCACAACCTAGATACACAGACTGGCAGAGCAACCAACGTTTAAAAAAAAATCTTAATTAATTAACACAGAATCCAGCAAAATTCTGAACCACTGAGCTGACTCTCGGGTTTTTTGTGTGTGTTTTTTTTTCCTAAGCGCTCATTACTCCAATGAGGCAGAAGGTACTTTCAAAGGCTTTTTGCTCTCTGCAGAGAAGTCAGCAAGGATGGCAGCCATCCTTTGCATCCTTTGAAGAAGACACACTACCAGCAGCTAACAACCTGCCTTGGCATGAAGATAAAACAAGACCAGAAGGTGCTTTTTGTCAGTATCATTACCTAAAAAGGGGCACTTATTTAACCACTTCAGTGCTCCAGCGGGTTTTAGAAGAGTTACTGGGAGTGCAAATGCACGAAGAGCAGGACATGGTATCCTGCAAGGGCACACTGAAGGGGGACAGGCTTTGCAATGGCAGATCTTGTGCTACCAACTGTGGCCCCGCACAGGTTAGTGGCTCTGAGTGACTCCAAAGAGGGGAAATTCCTATCAGGACAACAGCTCAGGCACTGCCTCATCTTCATCTGCAAAAACAGAGCAGGCTGTGCCCATGCGGCTGGGAGGCATCGTCTGCTCCACGGCATTACTGGCAAATTCCCTACTGATTCATATGGGTCAGGATCAGGCCTGCAGGCATGGGGTAAAAGAATTCTCCGGTGAACACCAGGTCTTGCCGTAGTAGCTAGAAGTTTTCATAATTCACAAGGAAAGTATTTAAAACAATCTGAAGAACTGTAAAAAGCAGCAGAGGATTCCTGAAGTAATAAAAATCTGTTCCCCAAAGAGCATGGAATTGGAAAACAATTATTAATTGAAAAATAAGTGATGTGGGATGGAGAGTCATATAACCGATGCAGGGGAAATGTGCTTCAGATCTTCTCAGAAACAAAATGAGTTGGAATATTTTTCAGCTTATCACATCACATCTTTCATCTTAGCAATCATATAAGGCATTTTTTTTTGTGTGATGTAAGTAGAGAAAAGAGACTTTCAAAAAGTTCAAGAAATTCCAGTGAGCTCCCTAGAAAAATAAAACTACTCAGAAACTTGTTTTTAAAACTACAACAGTACAATCAGACACCAAAAAAACCCCGCCCTGTTGGGTTCATTACTAATGAAGTGACCTTAGAAATCTACATTTCATTAAATGTGGTATGAGCAAAAATGCCGCAGGAGAAACAACATATTATTTTATTTAGTAATATCAAAAGCTGTCATTTTCTGCAATAACCTGGGGCTACAGAAAAACATATTTCCATGAATAATTAGCATTTGGCATTAAGAAGCATTTTATCAAGAAAGCTGCCATAGCTCTAAGCAGCACAACTAGAAGTGTTGGACAGTATAATTAAAGGCTAAGATGACTGTTGGTCTTGCCTATTAATTTGTTTTTGTGTAGTTAAAATCAGAACCTTTTAATTGTTGTCATTTTTTTTGTTTTAATATTAATGAAACTAAAGCCATATGAAAAGTTCTGGAGAAGGAAGAAGAAAAACAGATGGAAAATATCAGTAAGAAAAATAATCACTTGCAACGTTCTGACTTGAAAATGGCACTCTTCCCTGTAAATAAACAGCCCACTTCAGGAAATCACATAAGCAAATTCTTAATTTCAAGGATACAAGCCTTCTGGTGCCATGCTTGATGCTACAAAATCGAAGCTGCTCTCTATGTTTTAAAGGACAGACTTTACCACAGTTTATTATCTGTAAGAATTTTTGCTGCAAAAGCAAAATCTCATTATGTCTTTTTTTACCTGTTTGCAATTAATAAATCGTCCCTTTCTATTTTTGAAAGCTAGGAGCAGAAAAAAAGAACAGTTTATAGCATATTGCTTGCTGGCGTTTCTAAAGGACCTGAGCACAGGAAACTACTAGATATCAGTTTCTCTGCAATAACTGTGTGCACATCCACTTTTATGACCTGACACTCAGATGTAAATGTAAGGTAAGCTGAGTTAATCAAACCTGGACGGGTTGAACGATTCCTTGAGTAACAAGGGGACAAGCTACCTCAAGGAGCTGATGGTGGAGTAAGACAGACGTACACCAACAGCCCTGAAGCAGCTGTCCTGTAGTACAATAATGGGTTCACATGGCAAAGCTCTCACAAATTACAGAGATCGATACATTCAGCAACTACAAAGGACATTTATAGTCTTCTCTAGATTTGAATTCTGTTTCAATTAAGAGTTTTTTGTAGACAATTCATTAGTCCTGCCTAAATATTTCCCAAGATAAAGTTCACCATAAATAACCCTTTGCAAGGTTTTCAACTGTCAGGCTACACTGACCTGCCTGATTGTGAAACCTTTTCCTACCCTTCAGTTTACTTCTTTTTCAGGTAGATCAGAGAGATACGATAGAGCCCTGAACTTTCACTTTGGCAAACTAAACTCTTCAAATTCACTCACCCCCTCAGTGAGGCATATTTTTCCTTCCCTTATTCAATGCCACAGCTTCTCTCTGGATCCTCTTCATTGTGTTTAACACTCTTTTGAAATATGGACACTAGTCACTCGTGTAATTTTTAATTAAAGATCCCATCAGGGTCAGTCAAGGATCTACTGTAATTTCCTTCTTTATATTGATAGGACAAATACATGTGAACATTTTTGGACACACTAATGCACAGGGAGCTTGTCCTTTATTTGATATTCCCTGATGACACCAAGTCTTTTTTTTCACTGACAATACTTGCCTCACCCTCCAATATGACCCATATTTTTTGTTGTCATATGTGACTTTCTTGAAATAGATGTGGTTTGTGTTCTTTCAGCTTACCACTAGATCCTAGTTGTCCTGGATCTGTCCCATGATCTTCAGTATCGACACAAAGATCAGTAGAGTGTAATCAGAAACTTTGCCATTGGTTCATTTGCATCCAAATGGGTGTACAGAAGGTTTGAGATGGTGGATCAACAAGGATCTGAGGAAGCACATTCACTTTGTGATGATTCTCCACGTACAATTAGACTATGATACAGTCATTGGCTAGATGTTAGTCTGACCAGGCTGCACACGTTGTACTAGTCCACTTGCAGTTTCTCGAGTGCTGTGTGGGGCTGTGGTACAGAGCCAGGAAACTCTCAGGTGTTATATCCATTACCCAATTAAGAATGTTCTTGGGGGGAAAAAGGTTATGTCCGATGAGACCTGATCTTTAGGATGTCATCATCTTTGTCTTTCCTGACCAAAGGTCTAGAAACTCAATCTTTTAATTTATTGTAATGATTACTACTAATAATTTTTTTTGCTGCCATCCTGATTGACTATTTTTATATTTATAATCCCTTCTCTCTTTGCATTTAAAAACCTCTTTTCACTTTTTCTTTAAAACAGGCATGCTAGAAAAGAAAAACAGTATTTTTATGCCTAGACTATGTGGTCAGGTCACTTAGAGGACTATTTCTGAGCAGAACACACAGGAAGAGGTCCTCTTGTCAAAGTTAGGGTGTCTGAAACCTTCCTGAGCTTCAGTTCCCTGAAGTCCATGGCTTTCAGTAGTTGAGAATTCTGGATTCAAACTGACATGTAAAAATCACAGCAAACCTCTGTCAAAGTGATCAGCTGTTGGCTGGAATTTCTATTTTGAGATTATGTAATTTCCACTTGATTTCTCTGTATCTATAAAGGATTCCAGCCTCGCTTGAAGAAACCACAACCTTTAGTCAACCTTCAGAGGAATCTAACCTTAATTTTGAGAACTTATAGCCAAGAGAGTTTGGCTTTCCCTTGGCCTTTCTCACAAATATTCTGCACAGGCCAACTGATGAGCAACGTGTACGTGTCACACATTGTCAAACACCTTGACGTGCATTCAGGAAATAACAGCAGCAGTCTCCTGATCATATTAAACTCAACTAGGGGCACACAGCCATGAGAAGATGCTGATAACTTAAAATACTCTTATCTTTGTTCAAGCTATGGTACGGACAGGAAGGAACCATAACCTTTCCCAGGCCTCCTTCCAGCAATATTTCTCACTTTGCTTCCTTTTTCCAAGTATTTGGATGAAAGCTATCATAATTACTTTATCTGAAAAAAATCCTCTATGATTTACTGATCTTTGCATTTAGGAGTTTAGGATGGAGGTATATTTTTAAAAATCCAAATAGCACAACTCAGTTTTATTTCTTCTTTGAAACTGTTCTTTTTTATGTTGCTACGGTATGTGTGCGCCATGTGAAAGTGAGGTTGCTATGGAAACTACTCATTATTTTTCAATAGTAGGCTAGCTACTTAAAAAAAATCCTACATCTTTTTAATCCCTAGAGAGTCCTAATTTATCCTGTACACAGACTTTCCTTCTTGACAGTTCCTTTAATATTCACTGCACTGCAGTGCACATTAATCTGAACATGTCTAACAAATCCACAACTTACTTCTGAAATCAACTTTCCAGCAAGTTTGCTTCTAAAAAAAATATTTTTTCAGCTCAGCTTTTCCCTGCTTAGAGTTCTCTGAAAGACTGTAGGTTTGAACAGCAAAGCCAAGAGCAGACCTCTGCAAGAATCTCAACTGCTTAGAGAGGCAGACACGGCCAAAAAAAAATATCCTTTATGTATAATAAATGGCAAAAGCTACAGGAAGGGAGGAAAGACTATGGTCAGAAGTGTTAGCCTGGAATTTGGAGTTAATTCCTTCTGGTGCCATAGGCTTCCTAGGCCAGTACAGGGAATGCTTTTGGTCTCTTCTTCCCTCAATTCTCCACTTATAAAATGTATTTTGATCCCTCCCTACCTGACAGATTAAATTCCCCAGTGATTGTCTCAAGCATTAAGGTAACAAAACACATCAGTGCAGTCGGTGGGTGGGACTCGGGGCTTTACAGAACTCCAGACTGTCACCCTGTGGCACATCTTACCTTTCTCTGCTTAGACATCATACTGTCCCTCCTGTTGGTTTTTGTTTTTTTTTTTTAAGAGAAGCAAATGAAGTAAATATATATGAACCAACTAACCCTGTTCTACCCAAATCCATCTACATTATTAGGTCATGTGAGAGAATGTCGTTGGTTGAAGGTCCCAATTCAAAATATTCAAGCCCCCCTGTAAAGATGTGACTATTTCAAAATATTCATTCTCCTTCAAGGATCTGACTATTCCCACATTTCTTACCATTTATTTGAAGCAGAGTAGTGGCATCTCAGTGGAGCAGCTCTCATCAGAACAAGAAAGAAAACAAAAAGAGCTCGAGTAGCTCATTCTCTCATCCCTTCTGTTTTAGGCATATTTGAAGCATTGGTAGCATCTCTTTAGATTACTGCAAAATTTAACTGCTTTGACAAATGACAAAGCTCATATATTCCATGTATATTAATACATGGAACAGCAACATGAACTCCAGAGTTTAACGAAAGCAGAATTAGGCTGGCACAAAAATAAACTATCTCAAGTATTTCAGAGATTACAAACAACATTTTCACGGTTGTCACTGTGACTCTTTCTTTTCACAGTGACATTTTCCTCTAAATAACGAAGATGATGAAGGGAATGGAGCATCTCCCTGATGAGGAAAGGCTGAGGGAGCTGGGTCTTTTTAGCTTGGAAAAGAGGAGACTGAGGGGTGACCTTATTAATGTTTATAAATATGTGAAGGGTGAGTGTCAGGAGGATGGAGCCAGGCTCTTCTCTGTGACATCCAGTGACAGGACAAGGGGCAATGGGCTCAAGCTGGAACATAGGAGGTTCCACTTGAATATGAGAAAAAACTTTCCAGTGAGGGTGACAGAGCACTGGAACAGGCTGCCCAGAGAGGTTGTGGAGTCTCCTTCTCTGGAGACATTCAAAGCCCGCCTGGATGCGTTCCTCTGTGATCTGATCTAGGTGTTCCTGCTCCGGCAGGGGGATTGGACTAGATGATCTTTCGAGGTCCCTTCCAATCCCTAACATTCTGTGATTCTTGTACATGTTTCATATGTGTAATCAAATGTACATGTGACCAAAATTCTGCCAGAGCAGGGAAACTTTTAAAGCTAGCAGGTCCAGATTTAAGTCTTCCTACACATAATCAGCTTTTTCTTCTTGGATTTTTAAAAGCAATCAGTTTTCTTATTCACTGGCTATGAGTCCTTACACTGTGACGTTTATTCTAATTTTAACAAGGAAGGGAAAACATTGGGGGTTTTACGTAGTTCAACAAACTTTCCTACTAGCACACTGCTCACAGGTATTACATATCAGTATCAGATAACATAAATAGCTCAATAATTTGCCACACGCAGTCTGAAAGGTGTAAAGCCTCAAATGTCTTTATCATTGATTCAGGTAAAAGACTACCAACATACTTAATATTCTCCCCAACTTTTTTGTCTGGTACTTATTATCACACTACCACAAGAAAGTCCAGAATGTATTCTTGTTCACTGTAATTGGAACTCCTTTCTGCAAGAGTTTCTGGCTCTTTCCTGACCTCAGCTCAGAAAAAATTCCCTGAGATTCTTTCTGCATTGCAATTTCACTTTGTTGAACTCTGCCATTTTTTTAACATTTCCCAGAAAAAAAGAATATGGTCAGGAACGATTTTCAGCATTATATTTATGAAAATTAAAACACAGTCCCAAAACCTACAAAGTTCATAAATGTATCCTAAATAGCTCCACTGAACCAAAGAGTTAGTGGCATGTTGTAGGTGGAAACCCAGAAAGAACTATAAATATTTTTCAAGCAGATCTAAGTAAGAAAGCTGAAGCTGAAACTGAGAAGAGCTGAACTAAGAGGGAGTGGGGGGACAGGGACAAAGTGGTGGTAGTGTAAATATTGATGCACAGACAACTTCAAAATTCCTCCTTCGAGGGCTCTGTAGCTCCTTGAGCCTTATTTCTCGAAGAAAGAATTTCTACTCGGCAAACCCTGCCCTCTGCTGACTAAATGCCATTAGTGCCATACATATATGCACGCTTGGTTTTTTGCCTATTTGCACATAGGTTGCAATTATAAATGCAAGCAAAGAAATCCATCCAGTGGCATCCTTTGGGTTTTATTTATTCCCTCTTTAGGTCTCCATAATTTAACTTCTGTTTCAAATAAATGTTCATGTTACCTAGCCTAAGGACCACTGTGCAGTCTGTACATAAACAATTTGTGTTGTATCCACCCCTCTTCTCTACTATGAAAACAACCACTCCTTCCAGCCTGATCACACAGTATTACAGAATTATTGTTCAGCCTCAGCCTTCTGTCACTGAAATAGCAAATGTCTCAGCCAGCTCAGCTGCTGTACAGACCATCCTTGAGCCCATCTCTGGCCCCACACCTGCCGAGCTGAGACATGTCACACACAAGGCTTTGCTTTTTTGAAGTCACCAGGCAATACTGGCAAAAAAAAAAAAAAAAAAAAAAAAAAAAAATCAGCATAATTAGGGTTCTAAACTTACCACATTTCACATTTATACAATCAGAAATCTAAGCCTTCCACAGACAACAGGAAAACGGCGAAATACAGATACACACATGATCCTTAACAAAGCCCTTTTTTCAAACTTCAAACTCAACAGTTATATTTAAAGTCATTTGCTACATTATTTTTTCCATCAGATTAGCACAAAAATATGTTTCTATCTAAACCATACAAACAGTATCTGTCTCCCTCCCATTGTGCAAAAATGTACGTGGTTCTAACACATATACCTTCAGGATTGCTATAAACAAAAATCCCAGCACACGAGCACGCCTCAAAACCTAAATAGCATTTCATGGCAGAGATCAGCAGCTCACGGGATTTTTAAAGCGGTGGCCAGAGTTTACTGAAGCACTGGCAACGCTGCTGAGAGCTGCCAGGTGCACACACCGTGTTTCTCTTTCAAAACTCTTTCAAAACCTGAATTTTCAGTGGGTTTTTTTCCCCTGCAGATTGCTAGGCAGCAGCAAGGCCTGGCACAAAGCTCGTCATGCTGAGACACATCTGGATGGGAAGGTAGAATGGTAGAGGAGATGCCCATAAATCGCACCTTCTTCCCTACCCAATGGCTCCACACCACAACCTGCCGGACATCCCAGCTGGGAGGAAGAGTCAGGTGCCAATTTGCACAGAAGTCTTTAAAACAGGCTCCAGGTGACCCACAGAGCACTTAGCTGGGACTGGCCGATAGCTGAAAGACTGGAAACAGCTGGGAAAACTGGTTAACTGCATTTGTACTGCTCTCATTACAGGAAGGCTCATTTGTCTCATGGCACTGTAGCCACAAAGGCGGCTTGAGAAGGTATTCAGCTTGCACCACAGGCAAAAGATGTCCTGCCTTCTCCATCCTCTGACAGTGACACAAATGTCTGTGTGGCCACATGATGTCACACAGTGGGGAAGCTAAAAATAGCCCCAGCAAAGGGAAGAAAGACTAGTTCACAATTCCCCTTCTGCTGCCAGCCCAGCACCAGAGCTGCCACTTAACTCTGTTCATTTCAGTTCCCTTTTGTTGCCATGAGAGACCCAAAAAATGAAAAATACTCTTAACCCTTACTCAGGGTATGGGCAAAGGAGAGAAAGGCACATTGCTCAGCAGTGAAAGCTGCTTGTTCACCCCTCAGGCCCACCATGCAAGCCAGCAAGGCTGTTCCTCTGCCCTCAGAGGATTCACTGGGAAAGCGAGACACCTGCAGAGACCCAACTCTGCAAGAGCAGTGCGAGTCCTCCGGCTGCTGCTCTAGGGATGTGTCCTTCTGCACAGCCTTGGGAAAAGCGTGTGCCACGTTCAAGAGCAAGGCTATCTTGTTAATGCATTAGGCCAAGGCAAAGCAGGCACGAAAAACAAATAAAGCAGTAAAAACAACAGAGCTCAAAGCACAACCAGGAGAACAATTATCACCCAAGAGGAGAGACATTTTATGCCCTGCTACTTTCTCTCAGTCACGGGGCTACTGCTAATTAGAACACATACAATTTTCAGGCAGAGTGTGATTTTCAAGTTGATAGTGTCCTTAAAAAAAGTTTTTCTTGCTCTCATCGCTACTCATGGCACAGCAGTCTGCTCTCACTTACCCTGACTCAGCTTCCATGGGCTTGGTTTTAAGCACATGCTCAAACCAGAGTGTTGTGAGAACATGGGTTTTCTCCTGAGCCAAGCGGGTTTTATGACATACTCAGAGCTTAATTGTGCCCTTTGGGGCTCTTCTGAATAAGGACCACTGGCAGTACCTCTCAGGAGAGAAGTGATTTTGACCTGCATGTCAAAGGTTAAGGTATTATATAGATTTGTCCAACTCTAAATCATTGGTTTCCTCATTTCTCTCCCACTCTGGGGATCTCGCATCCATTACAGAAATTGCAGGATCATATAGTTTGCCCATCCAATGGACAAATGGGGTTTTTTGATGGGAAGAGTCAGAAATCATGGGTTGTTCTTCTAACTGCAGCCCCATGAAGAATGACTGGAGCTCCTGCCTGCGAGCCTGGGAGGCAGTGGGTACTTGAAGGGTCTCTCCAAGCTGACTTCCAGCACCTGCACTCAGAGCACATGAGGGTCAGGGGGGTCTCTAGAGGTGCAGACACAACTGATGCATGCTTAAGGTAGACATGGGCACCTAAAGCATCAAAATTAAGCAGTGTGACACTGAAGGGGCTCAGATCTGCTATGGAGCTGAAGAGATGTGTCATCAGTTTAATAGGTGCCAGAGAACTAGTAAATGTGGGGCACACAACTAAGGCTCGGAGCAGTGGGAGAAGCCAGAGTACCCTACCATCCCAGTAGCCATTACTACAGGCTTGGGTAATTGAGTTCAGCACAGTTTTCTACAGAAAGATATTATAGCAGGAGCTTAAATCATCTTACTAGCTGAGGAGATGGGCTCAAATGGCTTGAGGATGATGAAACATCAGGAAAAAACTCAAAAAAAAAAGACCTAAAATCTTTTATGTGTAGCACCAGTCTCCTAAGTGTTAGGACCAAAACTGTACAGCAAAAGGGCCAAAACAGACAATGGAGACAGTAGCCTCATCCCTGAATCTGCAGGCAGAGTACATACAGAGTGGCTTCATCAGCTCCTGCAATCCGCTCATGTGGACGGCAGTGCCAATGCCAAGGAGGGTTTCTGCTGCTGCAACAATCATCAAACTGCTGATTTACTGAAGACATGCCGAATGGCTTGGAGACACAGAGAATATTTCTTTACTGCTGACAGTGCTGAGCCCTGTTCTTAGTAGTAAAGTACTGGAAAAGGGAAGAAAAAAAAGGAGAGACAGTTTACTTGCAATTGCCTTGTCTCCAGTTCTGTCACTCGTTTTATATTCTTGTTTTTGTCTCCTCATCTGCTTCTGCCATAAATTTCTGGCGGTGCTTGTAAGGCCTTTTACCTGTACATCAGTGCCCAAGGGATGCAAGTGGTACACAGGGCTCACCTTCTGTCACAGGGTCTCCGGAGGGCACAACCAGAGGGTTTGATGGAACACTGTGATCCTCATTTCAGCGACACATCCTGTTCATGCTATTTTAATTGTGGTTTAGTGGCTTACAGCCAAGTCAAGGAGTGAATTCCAGGGCAGAAGGCAGACAGCTTTTTACTTTCATTCCAGTCTCTGATACCAGACGTGGCTTTGAATCACCATATAGCTTGAAAAATGCATTACAGTGCACAAGCTTGCCAGCCTGATGGCAAAGACACTTGAATGAAAAGCAAAGACACACATCTATCCATTTCTTCTTTTTCTGTGTGCTGTTCTTTGCTCTCTCTTTTTCAGTTTGTCTTCCCTTTCTTTTATCTTCCCCTCTCTTCCTAGAAATTTGAAGAACTTCTATAGTAGCTTGAAACTCGTGAGAGTTTTACACAATTCACCTGGGAGCTGAAAATCAAAGTGGAGCCTGCGTCACACTGCTTAGGAGAGACTAGGGCTTTCTCTCTCCACTCCAGCACAAACTCACAGCATGAGGGCAAGAGAGGCAGCAAAGCCAGGCTCGTGCACACCTTCTCAGGAAGCAGCACATTAACTTCACAGCAATATCATCTGCCCTCCTCATCTCTGCCCCCCGCACCCCGTATTTCAAACACACTGCTAACACAGTCCAGAGACTTCCAGAATATCCAGACCTTTGCTGCTCACCCTCACTTGGGAAACCAGCCGAGTTCTTCACCTCACTGGTAAATAATAATACATTTCTCGACTAGAATAGTTTGGTAAATTTATTGCGTTGTGCCGACGGATTGCTCTGGCTGGACAGAAGGTCAGCATCTCTCAGTCTCAGTTTCTTTCCCTTTGCCAGGCAGTAATTTAGACTGCAGAGGAGAGCCTGGTTCCTTAACAGACTGAGAAGGGGCATAACAGAAACTACTACGCTGTGCCCCAAAAAATTATTACCCGACTGATGTCTCAGAAGGAAAGAGGATAGGGGCTGACCAGGTCATATGTAGGAACACAGAACTGATGGCTTCACTGCAGGGGTAGGGCAAACAGTGAAGGGGGGTGTCAGGGCTGGGGTGTACAGGAACTGCAATGCTACTATTATTTTCTCCCCTTCTTACAAAAGACCTCTTTAATTCTTTCTTTTCCCTTCCCAATAGCAGACAGCTAAACTGTGAAGCTCAATGCCCCTGGATGTGGATGTTGTGTATGCCAGAGGTTTATATGTGTTTGTCTGAAAAATCCAGTGACACAACCTCGGGCACAGGCTGCTGGGAGGACGCACCAGGGGAGCTACACAGTCTGCTTACACTAGTCTAATATTCTTTCTCTAGACAACTGCTATTGACAATTGTCAAAGAGATGAAAAAAGAAACTATTTTGACCTTTGGTGTGATCCAGTACGCACTGTGCTATGTTTTAGTACTGGCATTTCACAGAATCACAGAATCACATTTACTTGGTGACTTCAGATTTCTTTTAGAACCCCAGTTCCTGAAGTCATAGAAGAAAATAATAAAAGGCCTTCAAGAGACTTAGAATTGTTTAATCTCCTGACTATCTTCAGCAGATCTCAAATTGTGGAGACCTGAGTTTAAAAATGCTGGGAATCAGCAGTACTGATGCTGCACATCTTCCATTTCAGTACTTGCCAGCTCCGTTTCTCCACGATAGTGAATTGCACAACTCCTAAAGATGTTTTCTCCTGCTGTCCTGTGCCAGGAAGAATCTGGGAGGCAGCAGCAATAGAGGAGGTAGGCTACACATTCCTCCAGATCCCCCTCTCAGCCTGCGTGTTTGTGACATGTATTATACAATGTCATGTATGTGTCCTGCCATGTGACACACTACCTGGTCTTGTGGTGCAACAGGGATCACAACATGAACTTTCCCAGTGCATCCATATCCCGCACACCTTCCCAGCAGCAACATGGAAGCAGAAAAGTAAAGATTCGGCAAAGCTCAGACACACTCAATGTTCGCTCCAATGAGGGAAAGCAAGCTGTGCAGAGCTGTTCCAGATGGCAAAACAGACACAGACCATTGAAGAGGCAAAACAAGCCCTGCTGACCTGCTACCACCAACTGATTGATGTTGAGCCCAGTTCTTCTTTGGGGATTTCCATTGACTTAGCTCCTTAAAAGGAAGGGGTTCCCTATCCTGTTCATTGATCTGGAAACTGGCAGTTAAGAGGAACAGCAGAGTAATGCCAAATCACAGACCATTAATGGTGTCCAAATACAGCAGCTATAAACCAGGCTCTACTGAAACCAATCCCCTCTGTGGCCATCACGGAATGGTACCTCAAAATGCCTACAGAGAGAGATGAATGCACGCGTGGTCACCTGCTTTGTTTTAAGCTGAGATCCACAGCTTAGTTCACAGGGTCATGCTCAATCCCTTTGGCTGACCGCAAACAATCCATATTCCATGGTCCATAGCCCATCCCAAATCGGCACACACAGCTCTCAGAAGCATGTAGCAGGGTTTGTTCTGTGAACTGAGGGGCTCATTGAGATTCTAGTTACAAAACAGGCCACTTCAGGGATGCCCATAGTTTGAATAATTTCAAGTCAAACTGGACAAACACAAGAAGCTATTATGTAGAAAAGCCTGCTCTAGAAGGACAGGAGATAACACCCTTGGTCTCCTCTCTCTCCTCATCACTTCAACTGTGTTAAGAACGTAAGCTGGAAAATTATTTGCCCAGCGGAGTAACATTAAGGCCATCCTGTAAAAATCTAGTTTAAAAAACAGACTTAAGCACACCAGGAAAACTAGTGTTAGCTGCAGTGCTGAGGACCTGCAGATATATCTGGTGAAGCATCAGATCTCTGCAAATTAGCTTCTCCAGCAGCTATGAATTTTGATTTAAGTACACCCAAAGTTATCCAGGTTAGTTTATCATCTACCCTCATACCCTCTTAACAGGAAGGAGAATTAATCTCTCCTTCTGCACCAGTAGTGGCTCCTGACAAAATACTTTATGCACATATTCCCAGCCTACTCTCTTTGTCCTTTTGCCACCATTATTGTGTTTTTGCTTCTGCTTTTTCTCTCCAATAGGCTGTTGTGTTTCATCATGTACCTATAGCATATTTTGGGAAAGAGAACTGACTGTTCCCCTCCTTACTCATTCCTCTCCCTCTTTTTCTCTTTTATCCTTGAATTTCACTCGGGGTCTGTACACAGAAGCCATGAATCCATCATTTTTGGTGCCCAAGGTGCAGGATTCAAGGCCAGCTCCACAGAGATGCTTAAATGCCAAAGCCCTGCAGAGCTCAGTTCTTTCACATAACCAGACTCTAATGTTCAAGCAATTTATTATCATTTTTTAAACACATTTTATCATGATTTTAAAGAGTAGTACATTCCAAACCTTTGTTTTTCTGTTAAAACTATAACAGACACTACCAGAAGTGAGCTTGTTTATTGAAACTTCAGTAACACAATTTCACAGAATTTCCATTCTGATCAGTCCCAGAGACAATAAACAAGCAATTTGCTGACTCCTAAGCAGTAAGAATTAATTTGAATTTCATAACAAGAGATATGGATCAGGGAGAAATAAATTAAGAAACACAGTATATCTTCATACCCGGTGATAGGAGACTGCAGCCCACGCTCACTTTGTTCTAGCAAGTTCAGATCCCTGGAGCATGCAAGTCCAGCAGCAAGTTCAGCAAGGTCAGCCATAGAAACACAAACTTCTTGTCTCTGGCAGCAATAAGGAGCCTGCAGGGAGGTTTGTGCTGCCAGGACTAAACTCCTAATGGCACCCAGTCAAAATAGCCTTTTATCAGACACGGCTACGCCTACAGGAGTTGCAGTTCTACCTCCACAGTTGCAGTAATTCCATTCCAAACCTTTGCTGAAGCAAGTTAAGGTTTTTTTCTGACATTAAATGTCAAAGGTAGGAAAAGAAGTGAAAAAAAAGGAAGTGACATTAGTACAGACCTGCATTTATCAAGGACTAGTTTCTTCCCTTACCATGCACTTTGAATGATAGAAAGTTTTTCAGACACCCAGCAGAGATCAATGCTTGAAATCTGAAGCCAGACAAATTCAGACAAATTCAGGTGAAAAATGAGGCACACAGTTAAGAGCAAACTGATTAACGACTGCATGACTTAAACAACTTGACGGATTCTTTGTCACCAGGGCATGCTCAGATCAGACTGGTTATTTTTCTCTGATTACACAGTGCCTCCACTCAAAGCAGGCATAATTCATGGAAGCTCATGACCTGCAGAAGGCAGGTGTCAGTCAGACAACTTCAGAACAATTCAACCTCATGTAGCACTGTGTGGTTTCAAAGAAGCTTTTCAGCTGCAACCAGCACCAGTAGTCCTTGCGTTGCTGGACCATGCCTGGACAGGACGAAACATGGCACTGGCTCCATCAACATCTGCTGCACAACCCTTATTCCATAAGCAAAGGAACTGCAGTATTTGCTGAGCAAGCACCTGCCCCTTGTCTTCACCAGGCTAAAAGAGAGGGATGGAAGTATCCCATGGACCACATCTGACCTGTGAGCTACCAGAAGGACCACAACAGACTAGATGATTACAATGAATTTAACCTTCCAGTAGACAAATACTTGTGCATTAAGTGCACCACTTCTTAACTTACTACAGTCTAGTCTAGATTGACACCATGAATTGCCACATCAATAAAGTATCCTTATGAGTTTTCGTTGAAGGAGAAATCCTGCAGATATAATCAGTACAGGGGTATCCAGACTTTCATTCTGGGAAGGTGTAGAAAGCGTATGAGCTAGTTATCTGCAGAGGAGTCTCAGGGAAAGTGAGATGGACAGGATAGGGACAGGGATACTGATGCTTGATGCACTAAAAATTCAAATGACGATCACAAGTTTAGTCTAGGATTTGAAGTGGCACAGCAGATAGCTCTCACCCACACTGATCAGTCTTACTGTCATAGTGCCATTCACAGATCAAGACTCCACTGGGCAAAGCACAAACAGGCTGTCTCCAAAGGATGGATTGTTCCTTGGGGGCTCAGGTGCAAACAGGCAAGCTACAGCAAGCAATATAACTATCACTTGGCAGCTGATTTGCAATAACTTTCTTTGCACATATTCTTAGCCCATGGCAAAAGTAAGGTAACTTGGATTAGTTTAGCTTTTCCAGGGCACTTGCTGTCTGAGATCTGCCACTTAACAGCTCATGTGCCCAAACTCTGTGATTTCTTTACCAGGTAAGTGTAAGCTCATTGCATACATCAGGGACGCAAGCTGCCCTTGTCTGCATTAAATATGCCAGTACTTTTATAGCAATGCAGCAAACTCCTGTTCTTTCCAACACAGGAGCTCAGGGTGATTGGGGAATATTGAATATTGTCTGGTACTCTCAGAGATACAGGTTCTTTGCTGGTTGAGTATCCACACCCAAAGCCACAGTTCTAACGCAGCAGAATTTTGTCATCTGAGGAGCAGATAAACTGAACATAATTATGGGAAAACAGTGAATAGATTTACTTGCTTTCTCCAGGTAGTTCAGAACTACTCCCTTTAGCATAGGACATAGCACCAAATACCGTTCTGTTTGATCTTAAATCCATTATTTATTCCTCCTGAACACAAAATACTAAATATTTACAGGACACAAACTGTAATGGGACTTTCTTTCCAGAAAGACATCTTAACAGTCTCAGGAAACTTACCCTTACTAAGCTTTCTTCCAAACAGACCACACACTAAAATTGTTTTCCTCTTTCTGGCCAACTCTATGCAAATCTTTTTCCCAAAAGACATTTATGTCTTCAGAGCACACACAGGAATAATTTCCTCTGCATTCATTCATAAACCTGCATTTATTTCTTTTAATTTTCCTCCTCAAATTTAGTCCTTTGAGCCACTCAAGACACAGCAAAATTTCTGTTTTCCAGGTACATGAAGTTTGTCTGGCCTCAGAGAATTTGGAAACAGATCTTTTGTCATATAAAGCAATTAAAAAAAAATCCTGTGGTGCTGCATTTCTCTCTTAGCAGGAGGGCTACTGTTTTTCATTAAGCAATGATGAACATTTCTTCCTATTGACTCCTCCAGGAACTGTTCTAAAACCCTAAGGATTCTCTGTTTTATTAAAAGTAGGAAAATCCTCTAGGTATGTTACATGAGCTGTGAAGTTCTGCCTAAGCTTAACTCAGACGTGATATCCCACAGAGCAGGAAGATGAATGGGAGACAGATTTCAATTAGTCTTTCTCAGGAATAAAAACACTGAAGATACAAAAGATAAATGTCTTTTCAAATACTTCAGCAGAAATAAACTGTGTGCAGTAACAACTAGAATAATATACAATTCCAGAAGAACATGTATGAGAACAAGAAGAACCATGAAAAAATAGTTGTACTTTATGTTTTGTTGTCATTGTTTCTTTCAGCTTAGTTGTTTTTTCTCTACTGCTGGACTTCTTGAAATATCATCCTTATATATCCTCAGCTATGATTTTGGAAGTATGCTGAGAGGACACTGTCATTTTTTTCTCCATGAGCTGATCCACTTTGCGTGGAATACTTAAAATATTATGTAGGTCAGAGAACAATAACAATTCTCTACCATGGAGTCTAACACACTCTCTTGGGAAATCAGATACCTGGGTTTAAAACTTTGCTCCTGGGAATGTTTAATTATCTCTACAAGGTGGTACGGCTTCTATAAGGCAGACTCACAAAATCCTGTGATTAGGAAACTTTCTGAAGATTATTTCACCCATCCAGACAGATTGCTACAACTCCCTTCTTCTCCTTTTTTAATTTAGCCTAAATTAAATTTTTATTGCCAAATCTGCCCGTAAAGTCAGAACAACTTTGCCAGTTTAATGAAAAATGAAATTACAAAGTTTGGGAAAAAATTACAGATCATTTGGAGAACAGCTCAGTTAAGTTTACCCAACTACCCCAGAACAAACCACATCCTCTCTGTGCCAGGAACTGTATGAATAGCAACAGAAAGGTAAGTTCTACGAAAAATAATCTATTGTTAAAGCATGACACAAAAAACAGATGGATGCATACAAAAAGGGAACAGATAGTGGAAATGTGTCAGAGACAGCTGATCTGATTTCCTAATGAGTCAAGTGGAAATTACCAAAATATGCCCTTTGTTATCAGAAAAAAAACAGCATTCCCAAATCACTACATATTTCCAGTGTCCTGACAGCTATGAAACTACAGAGAACAGATGGACCTATTTCCCCACAATAACTGATTCTTAGAGAGCATGAGAACAAAACTATTCTCAGTTTCTCCCTTAACGGTCTGCGGTCACACTCTCCTACTTCTAACCTACTGATGAATCACTGGGGACTCCATTTGCTGTCATATAATGTCATCTCTCATTTTCCTGCTGGCTTTTTTAAGATGGGGTTGCTTCTCTAGTCTCAGTGGTCTGAGGAGATAAAAGAGATGGGATTTGGAGGAGAAAGTGTCATTAAGTCACCTGGTGTAAGAGGAAAGGCTTCAGATCAAAAGTGCTCATGCACTTGAAAGTTTGTCTATCCACAAGATCAGTCACCCTAATAAAAAAATATTACTTCTCCCTCCAAGTCTTGCTTTAAAACTAATTACAGCACAGTATCAGGGGTCTACATTGAACTGATATAGTCCAATATAACCTTAACTTAGCCTTGTCCTCAAGCACACAGGAATTTCCACTGCAAAGGCCATTGCTCATGGTGACACGCATGCCTGAAAAGAAACAGCATGCAGGAAATGAAGCACTGAGCTGGAAAGAAAGAGGAAGGACAGCTTCATGACTAAGCAAGTGGACTGACACCCTGAAGACACAGATTTCCCTGTCTCTCATACAACCAGATTCTGTGATGCTGGGCAAAACATTTAAGCTGAATTCTGCTAAGTGAGCACTACAGTGTTACTTACCTCACAAGCATTCACCTCTGGGACTTCCGAAACTATCTGTAGAAATGCTGAGGGTCAGCACTGTCACTGAGGTCACAGACTTGTGTTTTGGGCTCCCATTAAACAGTCCCCACATCAAGGTATTCTCCATACATTAAGAATTGTTCCTTAATTCACCATCTATGGAATGGGAATAAACCCCTTCTCATGCTCAGGAGCTGTCCTGTGAAAAAATATTCGCTAGGTTTTGAGATGCATTCAAATACTGTGGCAGTAAATGCTGGAGAAGAGCTCATGGGAAAATTAAACAGCATCTGGATAGAGTGCAGATTAAGACCTAGGGCCACACACTAAACAACAGGAGGAAAATGAAACCTTGAAGAGCTTTTCATTAAATCACTGTGAGGATGGGAAGAGGGGTCTTGTGCAAAAAAAACCCAGAATGACATGCAATCCTTTAATTAAAGACTAGATAAGGCATACAAGGAAACTAGAGTAATGAATACAAGAAAAAAAAATCGAATTAAGTGATTCACTAGCAACTCTAAGTCCATCGCTCTTTATATTTTTTGAGCGCCTGATGTGACGATGATTTCTCTGATGTATATTGTAACACCATGTGGAGATATCTAAAAGAGCCCTGAACAACCTCTACCAGCAACTGAAAGTTTACAGCTGTGTAAATACTGAGTAGATAAATTAGTTCTGACTAATATGACTGAGCAGCAGCTGAAAGCTGGCACTGCATCAGCACAACAGTGCTTGCGGTACCCTCAGCTCTTTCACAAGGGCACTGCATTGGCCATGTGCATATAGCCTTGGCACGAGGGAAGCTCATCCCTTGGGCAGACAAAGCCCTGAGGAGGCACTGATTTGGATCAACGTGTTTGGTGGCACGTGAAACTTCAGCTCAACCAACCATGAAAACCCTGAGTCTTCAACATATATTAGCACTTTCAAGCAGTATAAACTGTATCGCTTAATCTTTGCTGTCTTGAGAAATAGAAAAAAAGACAGGAGTTTTAGTGCTTCACGGTTTGGACATTTCGTTGGGTGAATCATTTCTATCACAATGCCTTTTAGCCCAGGGCTTAGAAAAACCATCAGGAATAGAAAGCACCAGTAAGATTATAGGATATAATAAGAACGCTTCATCTTAACAGCAGTGTAGAAACAATATCAGACGGCTTTTATTGCATAACCAAAATCTTCAGGAAAATCTGCCCAATACCACACAGGGATTTAAAAGCTCCCAAAAAATTAAATGGCATACAGGAACTGAAGCTAGCTTTCTAACTCCTGTCACATGCTACGGCCATAGTGTTTGCTGACTTACTGCTCATGTGCAGTATACTTTCCTTCTGCTACTGGGATGAGAGAACTGGACGTTACTTTGGCAATTCCCACCACATCAACATATGCGCTGTCCTGTGCACCCAAACCACTTCTTCACACTTGTGAGAAGCTGCCATCTGCATCCCCTGCCTCTTACTGCACTGACAGAGCATCACCACCTCTCCCTCAGCACTCATTTCACAAAGCACCACTTTTGTGGTTCGCTGCCTGCATTGTCCAAAAATGGAGAAGACCCTTCTCCTCTGACAATGTTGGAACAACTGGTAAGAAATTTGCTGCCTTAGTGTAGTCTTGCTGCATTAAATATCTTCACACGTATGCCTCTCATCACTTTATTTGAAGTGGTTGCATTAGTTTTAAAAAAATCCGTGCCATAGGTCAAATTTTCAAAACCGCTCAGGGCCAGACACAAGGAAGGGCAGAGCTGCTTAAAAGCCAGGCACTGCCATTCCTACATTGTCAACATTTTGGGTCCTCTGTGAGCTTGAAAACCAGCATTAGGGGTACTGAGGGGAAGAAGCTAACAGGAATTACCTGGCATGTGTGGTATATCCCTTCTCGGGCATCTGCTGAGGAGCAGAGCCCTACATTTCAGAGCTCTTGCCACTACCACACAGCCATGCTCGCTTTTCCTCCATTTCTTCTCCAACTCAACGATCTCTCCTGTGTTCAGAGAGGACAAGAGACAGGAGAGACCTTCTGAGTCTGCAGCAACAGCCAAGAGCTTATCCTTGGAGATGGGGTTTTTAACAAGGCTGAGAACCAAACCCAGACTTCTCACTAGATGAATGCCACAGCTGCTAAAACATCACAGCAAGTGGGCAGTTTTGCCTCCTCCAGGCAGAGTTTCTAAAATAACTGTTTTTTTATAATGAACTCAGACCTTCCAACACGTTAAACCCACTCTGAACCCACACAATGCAACAAGGCATTGAAGGGCACCAGCTGTGTTCCTAGACGAAGTGAACTCTTGCTCTGCCTGTTTCTGATTCATGGAGAGACTTTGATGGACTTGGGTGCCTACAGCTGGGCAATTCTGCCACACAAACCACACTGTTCTTGTGGTCTAGAGATCATTTATATTAGAAAAGGGAAATATCCTGTAAGGTTGTTCAAACTCTGAGCTAGTTTTCTTGATAATTTAGATGTACTGAGCTACTCAATCCTAGTTAGAGACCCAAATCTGCAACTCATACAATCTGGAGATAATTTGCATTCAGCTTACACTATAGTGGTTCAATAATACAAAACAAACTGTCTGATATTCTTCCAATAGCTTCTCAGCCATAGGCTTTTCTTTCCAATCTGTCTGTGTCACAGAGATGGGCAAAGGTACTGTCTGTAAAGAACTCTGGGACTCTGGCTAGAAACGCTGAAGCAAAGCAGTTTGGCAGAACAAGAACATACAATTCTACAACAAGGGAAAAAGAACTGCCCTGAATTAGACTTGCCTACACAGACCATTTGCAGCTTAAATGCCTGTAGATGCTGCTGCCCTTGTAGTGACAGACCTCTTAACATCTTGCCTCTTGAAATGGAAAAGTGTTTAGTCTATAGGGGAGATAGCTAGAAATCCTTAGAGAAATATCATATACCTAGTACACCTCACACAATTTGTCTAAAATGCAGCAATTCAGGGACTCTTGAACAAACCTGACTGAACAATCTTAAAAATATGTGCAAAGAATGGATTCAGCTCTATATAAGCCATTTTACTACAATTTTTATTTATTTTTTACAAACACTGAGTGTAATAACTTCTACCCTTTCAGGAGGTTCTTTGAAAAGATGTTTAGCCTTCATAATTAAAACTGAAGTACCAGTTTCCTATCTGAAGATAGAGACTTCTTCACCAGCTGCATGCAAAATTTCAATAGATTTAGTTGTAAAAGAGGAATTTATGCTTTCTCTGCTTCCAAGGGCAGGCATCTAATCCCATAAAAACAGCATTACTGAGATCTATCTTAGAGCCAGATATTACTTTTATGTTTGCCCACTCTTACTGGAAGACTCTTCCAATACTTCAGTGCTCAAAATCTTAGAAATCTTATAATTTCCAACCTAAACCAATTTATGGCCAGATTACAGCCATCTATTTATATTCCAACAATATCCTTCATCTTAAAAAACTTTACTGTCCCCCAGAGAAGGACCCATTGACCTGAATAAATCGGAAGCAGTGATTATTGAAGCTGACCAAAAAAAAATGCTGGGAATGCCTGGGCCTGACAATGAAACTTTCTCCCAGATAGATATCCTGAGGATGGACAGATTGTCCATTTCCAACCTTAGCAGCAAAGGGGAGAGACCAAGTCATCCAAAATTCTAATCTTCTGCTTCGATAAGACCCATTAAGTATAAAAAGCCTCTTTGCCTCTTAGCAAGCACACAAATGTACATTTAGAAACTCTGAAGAATATGTCACTGTGAAGAAAAGGACAGATTTTGGCGCTGTACCTTGCTGGAGTGCTGTGAGCTCCAGGGGAAGAAAACACTAACTATGACAGATATTTATTCTAAGTTTTCATCAGAAAGTTTTGCAATGTCAGTAGAGAAACTCTCAAATGATGCATTTGACAAAAAGCAGACACCAGATTTCTTCACCCAATCTTAGAAATGTTGGGCATCCAAACTGATGTTGAGAGGCTCAGTTTCCAGAAATCTGGTTGCCCATTCACCTCTTAACAACCCTCTGCCTAGTATTCAAGAAAACAAATGGAACAGAAAAATAAAACAGAAGTAGCCACATTGTCTTGTCTATTGTACAGCCAGGACGTACGAAAGGGAGAGAGGAAAGGCAGTCCCTAATGCCCAACATGTATTTTGCAATAAGTCACTCAATCATTCTACTTGTATTTGTAGAAATGCCCTGAACAGAACAGAGCAGTCCTGAAACGGTTCATCACTCACAAACATTGGATGAAAGTGGATTCAGTTTTTGTTTTATGATACAGCATGCTGGAGGAGATGAGTTTTCTAGAGGAGATACAGGCAGTACGTGTAAAACCAATCTACCGCTTTCTTCTTTCCAGTGCTGTTCAAAGCACTGAGTTAAAGAAAAACACAGGAGTGGGCTGCTGCCAAAATCAGCCACACAGATCTCACTTATCACTGCTAGAGACATTGATCCTTATACAATTCGTCTACACAGCATTGTGGCAAACCGGGAAAACCTGTCATACACATGGCCATCATTTGTTCTTTAAATTGCTTTAAACATAAAGCCTTGCATTTGATTAGGCTTCCCTTCAATTAATCTCTCTCTCAGCAGTCTGCCCTCCAAACAATGCTCACCAAACCTTTCATAAAGGCACCCAAAGCCTGCTGATTGAGTTGTCTCACAGAAGCCTTGTTAATAATATACATTTGGAGTGCTTTTAATCATTTTATGAAGTTAGGAAATTCTCATCTGTTGAACTCCAGTGGACCACAGAGAAATTTTATGGCTTGTCACCAATCGAGATCAGGTGAAAGGAATGCAGAACGCCGCTTTCAAATTAAATTACAGTTTTTCAGGTTAGACTGGCACAATCTGTCTTTGGCAAAAGAGAAGCCTTTTGTGGAACTTTCAGAGCAAATTCAATCCTCTGATTCACACTGCTGCTCCCCACATTTTAAACTAAATTGCACAGTTAAAAAGCTGACTACAGCATCCTCACGTATCTTTCCAGTCAAATAGCATTATACTATCTGCCAAAAGCCCACTTCCAGAAGGGCTTCAGCTTAGCACAGACAGGAACACACAGTGAAGTAACGTGGTTGTAATTTGAGGGATTTCACACTCAGATTTACAGGGTGAGATTAAACTGGCTTTAACCTTGCTCTTAACCTTCATCCTCCCTGGTGCCATGAGGCACTTCTTTCCAGCACATCCAAAGAGGGGAGAGCCACCACAGAGCTGCACAGCTGCTAAAAAAAAAAAAAAACTGCTAAAAAAAAAAAAAAATTCCAACCATAAAAACAATACTTTTGGACATGTTTACACATGCTTTGAATTTGCATCCTGGGAATGTTCCAAGTGACCTTCCCTGAACATTCATAGGAAGAGAAGTTCAACCCACATGAAGCTTAAATGCTCACAGACAGTGAATGTTTCAGTGACGCCTCCTGCAAGCTTTATTTACCAGAAACCTGACCCAAGCTCACGCCATGAACTCCATTCTTGCAAACCCACATTGATAGACCTGGACGGAGTATCCCAGCATGATTGAATGCAAGAAGAAGAGGGTACAGAAAATGTGCTTTTCAGTTACAAAGCTTGTAGCTGAGCAGTCACACATAATGGTGAAGGGGTCAGGAAAGACGAAGACTCAGCCTGAAAAACCACATAACTGCAATCATGTCACACAACGCAGGAATGCAGACTGCAGGGGATGGTGATAGCACGAGAAACTCTCAGCTCCCGTCTTTATGTGAAGGCCTGAGGATATAAAGAGATTCTCCTTGAGACCCCCCAAACACATGTATCAAACACATGCTTCCGTACAACCCTATAATACAATCACTGTTATTTTAGGCCAAAGTAATACCAAGAAGTTATATATTCTGGTGTAGAATTTAAATAGAAAGGGAAAACGTTTTGTAAGTGTCAAAATATCCCTTCAATTTGTTATCTGCAATGCAAACATTTCATAAGGATAATAAGGTGGCTTTTTTCAGAGATTGCAGCTGTAACACTACATAATTGGTCACTAATTAATTATTTATAGAATATCTTCCTAAGAACAAATAATTACAGAAGAGGATAGGATGAGAACTACACACAAACAGCTTTTCTGACAGGTATTTTATAAAGATATGAGACACTTGGTGTATTCTAAAAAGAAAAAAAAACATTTGTGAAAGTTATCATAGAACCAAAATATGGGAGAAATGGCTTCCAACCTCTCCTCTCTGGGGACATGAGAACAGAGGTGGAGTAAGGGTAGGAAAGAAATTTCAGGAAAAAATATGAGACAAAAAATCCTCTTCTCCCAGATCAGGGAGAACCTGCCCTCCTGACCAGAGCTAGTTCCTTGATTAGGCTAAGTAAGAGGAAAGGGCAAACACGGAACATTCTCTCTCAGACACAATAAATATTTTTGCCCTATAGCAAAAAATATTTTAGAAGCAAAGTTCCTTGGCTTCCCTTATCAGAGCTGGCATTCAGTTCTGCACATCACAGCTTTCCTCTTTCTTCTTTCCCTCCATTGTCTGTTTTTTCCTCTTGTTGTTTTCTCTTGCTTTTGGAGTCTGCCTCATGCTTTTCCCCAGTGGCAAATTAAACTGAGGACACTGCTTGAAAATTCACATCCAGCCTCTTAATCAGTGCATCACGGCTGTATCTCCTTTTGGGCAAAGAAGTTGTCTCGGAAAGATTTTAACACACTAAAGCAGCAAGAATAGCCCACACATCACACACATACATGGCAGAGAGTCTTTGAAAACAGGAAAAAAAAAGAAACCTTAGAGACAGCAACCACAAATGACTCCATTCTGTCCATCTTCCTTTCCACATTTGCTTCCTTTTTTTTCTCCTCCATGGCCTTTCCCACCTTCCCAAGTACATGACTTCTAACCCAGACAAGCCTTCCATCTATCAAGAGCCTGACATGCATGTTTGTACTCCCCCAGGATTAACCTTGTCACTTCACCACATTAGCTCACGTTTCCATCTCTGACAACCTGTGGCATGTTTTCTCTCAATCAACAACTACTTTCTTTTACATGACACATCGCACTTTAGCAGCCAAAGCACAATAGCCTGATAATTGCTCATCCAGCACCATGTATCTTCTTATTATCTGCTACATTATCCTTATCTAATTGCATGCACTTTGGCTCAATCTGACATTTTAAAAACTACAGATGCTTATTAGCTTTTCTTACTAAAAGAAAAATGTGCATTATAGTGATTATCAGGTCCTGGCACTGCCTGGGAAACATTGTAATGAGAGAGACCTTTTGTCCACCATAAACAAGCACAATCAGGTCTATTTTGTTTATTAGCCATGCTCCCACAAATGTTGCCACTGTCAGAATTAATGACCACACTGCTAATTATTAATAATCTCATGTTTCTATGGGTTCTTTTTAGCTCAAAACGTTAGGCCAAAAGCAGAAATTACTTAATTCTGCACCACCACAGCAAAACCACAAAGTCATGGCCTTTATTCCTTTATCATATCCAACAGATACAGGTCCTGCCCCACACAGATAAATAACTAGCTGAAGGTCATGCAGCAGGTCAGTGGCAGACCCAGGAATGGCAATACTTCCCTAATGGTCATTCCAATGCTCTACCACAGATCCTTGCTGCCTCAAACAGAAGGTACAAAAATGTACCCAGAAATCAGTGAGAATTACCCACTCCCTGAAGAAGCCTCTTCCAAGCACGCAGAACTCAAACACAGAGAGCATAAATAAGGCAAGTACAATAGAACAGGTTACTGTGTTCCTAAACCTTGGCCACATCAGTCTTTATTAATTACTCTTGTTTGCAACGAATCACTGTATGTGCTTTGACAAGTGGTATTTGTGCTGTGGTTCACAACAGAATGAAGCAGACGCTTCAACAGTCCCCACTTTATCAGAGACACCATTGTGAAGCACTAGAATACCTTTAGCATTTTCTTCAGATACCTCCTCTTGTATCTGAGATTAAAAATGCCCAATTAAAAGAAATAAGTTAATATAAAACAGACAGAGGAACTGTACCAATAAAGTGCTTACATTCAGTATGACTAGCAGGAAGACTAGTAAAAGTGGAAATCTTTGGTTCACTATAAACCACTTATGTCTCTATGGCAACATTGCTGTTGATTTCTACAGCTTCCCTATCAACAAAGTGATCGATGTTTGGTCTTTGAAATACTACCTTTCTTTCTGGCACCTAAAGGAAACAGGAAAAACAAAATCGTATTTAATACATCCTATCCAGAAACATGAGGAGGGATTTAGCAATAAATGACAAACAAATAAAGATAGGATTCTACAGTCACATGAAATATAATCTCACCAGTAATCTGTGCAAATCTCATAGCTGTGTATGCAATAAACTTGGGACATTCAGTCTCTTATGCAAGAAGCCAAACACTGTTTAAACCAGATCCAAATGTCCTCTTTCCTCTCTGCTCAAGGCTCCTTGTGTTCCTCTGGAATACGAGACAACCCAGCCTGCCTGTCCTGAGAGGAGTGATGGGGAGACAGGCTGAAATGTGCATTTTGCAATGCCAGAGGGCATGTCGCTGTGAAGTGGCTGGAGAGGAGCTGTCTGAGGTTTTTGCTGAGAGATCCATCTTTAGGCGCCAGGGCAGAGAGAGATAAGGTTGCCAGCGGCCACCTGTTAGATAGGGAGGAAAAAATGACTCATGGCTTCCCGGCAGTGTAAACAGAACTGAGTTTTTCTCCTATGAGGGAGGGCTAGTGAAATGGAGAGAGGAAGAGCTGAGCTGTGCTTGCAACCTCTTAAGGTACTGGAGGTCTTGGGAGTAAATGAGAAGAGCCATCTACCCAAGAGCCACCTCCCATACAACCCTACTGGCCAGCAGCAGCTGCCAACAGATTGCTTTTCTCTGACCCTGGCACAAGCATAAATGTATGTTTTGCTACTGCCAGCAATTCATACTTTTTCTTTTGCCAAAGGCTGGCCTTATAGATATGAGTCTTTTTTAGTGCCCCTTAGCAAGAGGCACTGCAGGACACTTGAGTTCGTCTTCACAGACACAAACTCTAAATGACTGGGCTCTGCAAACCACTGCTTGTACCCTTGAGAAGGGCCAAGAAGCAGTAACAGGCTTCCTGCTGCTGCCCAGATGACGGACGTTATTCTCCCCCTGCCTCTGCCAGAATGGGAGGAAGGCAGCAGGCACAGAGATCCTGCATAAACCTGCTGCTGGCTCCACTCAGCAGTCTTGGAGATAGCAGTAACATTTGTAATTGCCCAGTCTCCATGGGTTTCATTTGTCCTCTGACCAAAATACCACATTCATTTTCTTTTATAGACAGTTGGAGCTCATTTTAATGAAAAACAACAAACACATACATACTGTTGTCATAAACATTTTAAAATTAATGACCATGGTATAACTAGAGCTGAAGTTACCAGACATTTGCCACTGCTGTTTTTCTATTTCATGTAGTTCTGTACATCCAAGATAGCAAGCCTGGGGAGAAATGCACATTTGCTTTTGAGGTCTGCCTAGAGTGAAATCTGCTTAAAATGCTGGAGCAAATGCTACTGACAAATCCAGAAAGGAAAAGGAAAGAAAGAAAGAAAAAAAAAACCACACACACACCACCCCCAAAATATTATGCAATTAAAGTATTAAAATACTCCTACCCTTCCTTTTAGATGCTTTAAGTCTTCCTTCTCTCAAAGCAAGCTCCACACCCTTGAACGATCAGAGGAAAACATCAGACATTTGAAATGCCATACGAAAACTGTCACTAATGAGTGCTAGATACAGCAAAGGCTTAAATGTGCCAGATTTCACAATTAGTTTTACACCTGTAAGAATATCCTTGGTGGAATAACTTTTGCTCTTAAAGCCCCTGCAGCCCAGGACCACAAACTGGAACAGCTCACAGGGCTGAGCCACAGCAAACTGTCACCGCCACAGAGCTGAGCTGCACTGTCTGTGAGACAATGTGTCAACTCAGTCTCCGATTTTCCATCTGCAAAGTGAAGATAATAATGTTAAATGCAGTTTTAAGAGGCACAGAGAAAGCAACTTGTGGAAGAATCTATGTAATAGCAGAGCTCTACTAACAAGCACTTTGTTTAGAGGAAAATAATTTACACTATGCAAGTGATAAGCAATTAAAAGTATGCTCAGTGGAAATCTGGTAAGATTTCATCAGCAGAGATTCACAATATCAGCTTTTTTCACATTACCACACACACTCCATTAGCTTTGCTTAAACTTATTGCTCGCAACATGGATGAGCATCAGACCCCCTCTTCCTCTCTCCCCAGCTCCACATTACAAGTTCCCCGAGGCTTAAAAACCATGTTCATCTTTGCTGTAATCTTTGGTAAGATTTTCAAGTGCTATTTTAACAAAACAAAGTATGAAAAATTTCTGAACTAAAGTGCTTAAAAGCTGAGAAATAACTAAAGCTCCTGTTGAATGTGGGAAATGAAGGCTCCCAAACATTCTAGAAGTGGAAAAGTTGTGAAGGACTTGTGTTTCCATTACAAAAAGCACACAGCCCATTCACCCTCCAAAACACCAGACTGGATTGCACCCCTGCACTCTCCCTCTGTTCCCTTCTGCACTGCTCTGTGCTGCAAAACATGCATGTGGCCAATGCCCACAACTTACTCTCATTTTTAGTTACATATTGGCAGTAAAGACTACAGCAAACTAGATCTCTTCATACTAATGCAAAAATTAAAGATATATTTTAACTCAATTAACTCATCCACACTGAATCTCATCATTACCAACCACATGAATACAAACACCCACAATTTAGAGAATACAGATAACATTCTCAAAGGTGCATAAGAAAGAATCTGATCCAAAATGAGTATTTATGCACCTCAGTAGGAATTAGATTCCAATACTTATTTTTCTATTTGACAACAAATCACTTTTCAAAAGAAATTAATTTACAAACCCAAATTATCTGTGTGCACTTTTGAAAATTTACACTGTATCACCACCCACTATATGAGAGCAAGAAGCTTTTGGGGAAAGACTGGGGTTTTTTGTTTTCCTTTGGGAGAAAAGAGAAAAACATCCCCTTAGAAGAAAGACTAATTTCTCACCTCCTTCCCACATGCTTGAATATGGGACCATCTAAAACTGCCGTTGAACCATTTTTTGATGAGCTTTGAAAACAAGTATTTCTCCCTGATGGTGAAAAAGAGAGTATCCAAATTGTCATAAAGTCAATCAAACCTAGAGAAAGCAATAAGGAATTGAAAATAACCCTCACTTTTAGGTATGAGTATGTAAACTAATGGTTGGTTGGTGCTTTACTATAAGAGCAATGAAATGCCAAGTGCTCTGTGGCAACAGTGTAACCAAGACACGCTGCCACCCCTTGGTCACAGGATGAAAATGCAGGTACATCAACGTGCTGAGAATCATCCAGCACATTAGGCAAAAACCCCAGTAAAATCCACTTGCAGCTAGTGAACTCTGGTGGGAGATTTTGCTGGACCATCACAAGCATAGATATATTAGCCCAATTTAATGCAAAGGTTTTTATTTCAAGGAATAAAATCTTCTGACTCCCAAAGAGCACTGTCAAAGCTGTGATGGACACCCTGAGAACTGTCTTCTTTTCTGGCCTTTTCTGAAACAAAATATACAGAGGAATGGAGAGCAACACATATTCATAGAATTTTTTTCCCCACCTACTATGTCTTTGAAAGTCCCTTGGAAAACAACCCAAGCTGCTCTGACCCTGGGCTCAGTGCCTTCTTTTTTGCACTTGAGCTACAAGCTCAAGATAATGTGAGTGGTGTACTACTCTGCATGAGGTATCGCAATCCATTGCACAGTTCACTACTATTAGAGAGATGATGCAGCCTCTTCACACAGTTATTCCTGAATACTTAAAAATACATTCTCTCTGGCAGATTTTTTTAGTGCATGCATCATCATCATGGCTAGCAAAGACTGCAGAAACAGAAGCTGGTTTTAAACTGACAGCAAATATCATCAGGTGGTTTAATTCTAAATTTAGTTATAAAGCAAAGTATAAAAAATATATCACCTCCCAATCAAAGTGTCCATTATTCAGTAATCACAAAATATATCATGCCCATGATTTTTAGAAGGTTTATGTCTATTTCTTTTGAGGGAAGCAAGCTGTGAATTTTATTAATTTCAAAAGGTGAGCTCACAGAATGTCAGCAGAACCTGCTTCCATTGAAAGAACTAGTCCCAGCTCCCTACGTCTTAATGGCTGTAGGATTACTGAGTTCAGCATCCAAGAACTCACCGAGAAGAGGCAAGAAGAGACTGTTACAGATTTAAACAGTAGTTTCTCTCAATAAGCATGGCAGATCTATAGATAGACTTGTGGTTACAATTCAAATTATCATATCTTACAGAAACATTAGGATTTCTGCAGTCCTACAAATCCTTCTATAAAATCAAATCACTCATCTTCTTGGGAAAAGACCACACCACCTCTGAAATGCCTGTTGTCTACAGCTCAGGCTTCAATCTTTCTGAAACACTGTCCTTGACACACATTTCTGTGAGGCGATACCTCTTCCCATTAGACAAATGATGAACTGAAAATTAACACTTTCAATTATATGCAACAGCAAGTCTGACATACCAAATTACACTTTTTTTTACACTAATGGCTTTGATTCTCACTTTCTCATACTCTATTAACAAATAATATTTGATTTACTTAATCCTTAATTTATTCAAGCAGGAAACAGTTTTACTGAAGCATTTCAAAATTATTGCTATTTATGTCTGAATGAAAAACTTCTCAAAATATAAATCAGTCTGAATAATCAATTGCAAAACTAGTAAAGTATAATATATGGCCAAAACAAGCTTTAAGCAAATGCAGGAAAGAAAGAAATAAATATTCAGAATTCAGTTACAGAAAGAATAGTCACAGTAGTACAACCTTTTGTATTTTGAGTCTGGCTGGTTTTATATGGTGAAGTCTCCCACTAAAGCCAATAGGTGTTTTGGCTCTGTCATAAACCTGTAAGAGTGCAGCGTAGGGCTCCTTATATAGAAAAGTTTGATGATGTTTCAGTGGAGGGTCCAATATTTTTAACACATAAGTTATCATTCTAAGTTTAATTTAAAAAGGACTTCTGTGGTCATTATTTTACAGTCAGTGCCTTATAAAACAGATCAATATTCTGTGTTACAGAAAAGTGCTGAATTTCTTATGCACCTGATTAATGCATTGTTATCATCCCAGTAATTAAAAGGAACGGGGTTATACACAATCAGCATGATACATCTTACTCAGCACCTCCTGGCAGTTGCCTGCAAAAATTAAACTCATTAATCACTGTGATGCCAAAGAATAAAAAGCTTGGAAAGAATGAAAAAGCTCTATTTTGTGGGAAAAAAATTCTCAAGTGACCCACTAGGAGAAAATCCCTTCTACAATACAATATGGAAAGCATTAATCTCATCTATCTAAAAAGGAAAATTGTGCTACCAAAAATACTTCATAATCTGCTATACCACCACACTAGGTTTTACCGAGTCTTCACAGATATTTCCTCATATCTAAATGAACATAGTGAAAAAGTAATCCTATAGCAAAGCACAAATGTCAGAATTTTGTTTATAGCTGCCACAAAGCCAATTGGGAAGTGGTTTTCTGGGGTCATTTATACAGGGCCTAAGTTTCTCATTACTCCTCCCGTAAACATGATTGTCTGATCAGGCTGACATTTAACATGAAAAAAATTGCAATGTTTAACACAGATTTTGTTCACAAGTTAGGTCTCATACACATATTTTCTCATCTACTGACCACGATTTGAAACATTGTACAAAGTTATTAAAATACTGAAGGATATTGTGACCTCTGTTTTGCCATACTGTCATATTACAAAAGCCATGTTCTCAAGAGTATCTCAATGGTGGCTGTAAAGTGACGTGCATGGTTGTCATATTAAATTACGATTGTCTTTGGTTTAAGTTTTGGGTTTTATGAAGTTACTGCTTCCTCATTAGCTTCATATAGGTTTCATCCAGTATTTTTCCACCAGTAGTACTTCCAGTGGACAAAATGCTTACTAACAATACTGTGACCTTCAAAAGCAAGATGCTGTCTTTCCCTCTGTTTTGTACTGCATTGAGGTCTGTACTGGTGCTTAAAAATATAGCACTGAATGCAACACACATATTTCAATAGCGAAAGTCATCATCAGTAACCTATAAAAATTTCTCAGTTCTCTCCTGATTATTAAACACATTACAAAGTTAGGAACAGAACAGTCTCATTCTCAGGTTTGTTTTGGTATTATCAACTGTAGCCAGGAAACAAAACTTTGTTTCTATATTTTTAAGCTCTGGCTTTTCCTACTAGATCAATGTTGGAGAATGAAAAACAATATAAAGACCCTACTGTAGTATTTGTGTAAAACAGAAATCAGAAGTCTAATCACCTTACAAAGGAGTTTCCAATGCTGTCTCATTAAGCCCTTCCCCATGACAAGCAACAGCACATGCTCTGCACAAACAGACCACCCTCCTTGCACTTCGCCCTCCTTGCACTTCTCCCATAGTCCTTTCCTGCTGCCTACCTCATTTTCCCCTTTGCCTCCGGGATTTCACGCCCGGAGCTACACCAGCTCGTCCTGGGCGAGCCTGCCTGCTGCCGCCGGGGGCGGGAGAGAAACCCCCTCTCTCCACCACGATATTGCCACGGCCAAGGGCAAGCGGCTGCCGCCAGCTCTCCTGGAAGGATTCAGCACGGCGGACAGGTCCACCTGCCCCTGGACAGACTGGTTCAGCACCGCGGACAGCTCCGCCAGTCCCCGCCCGATGGGGTTCAGCACCGCGGACAGCTGGTGCACCGCCCCCCCCCACTCCTGCCCGCGCTGCCCTCTGCTTCCGCTCCCCCCTCGCAGGAGCTCTCCGCTCCTCCTGCAACACACGCTTTAAGGCCATTTCCACTGCCTTTGTCACGACTTCAACCTTCCGACTTGAACGACCCCCCAGCTGGACATCCCCAGCCCAGCCTGCCCAGTCTCTGCTGGGCGGGAGTACCTTTGGACTGCCCAACCCAGCCCACTGAACTTTCCCAGACACGTTGCCCCCCTTTAAAAATAATTCACACGAGGTGCCCACGTGCGGTCAGAAGTCATCCCCAAATCTCTGTTTCTGGCCATGCTTTTTGCACTTCACTGCAGGAGACACTGAGTCAGGCACCTTTCCCTCTACAGATGGCACTGCACAACAATGCCCTCCACCCACACGCAAACCCTCAGGGCAGAAAAGTAAAAAAAAAAAAAAGAAAAAAAACCCTGTCCTTTGAGTAATCTAATATTATTCTTATTAATATTATTTTGGAGCCTGTCAGCAGAAATCAGTCGCACACACTAAACTGCATCCTTTGCTTCCCGGCTCAGCGCTTCTGGTGATCAGAGGAGCAGCTCCAGACATCTGCCGCCTCCAAATCCAGGAAAGCGAAATTAAAACAGTCAAATAATGAGGAAAATGTGCCTGAGCCCAGCCCCAGCGGTGACACTCCGCTGGCTCGCAGCGACATCTAGAGCCCAGCACGTCGTCGGGAAGGGCCCCGTGTCCCCAGCCACGCCGGGGAAGGGCCACGGGTGGTTGTGGGCACCCGGGCACGGGGACGGGTCCCGTCCCGCAGTACACCGGGGCCAAGGAGCAGCAGGGCCAAGATCGCTGCCGGTCAGCGGGTCACGGGGAAGAGCCAATGCAGGGTCTTGTCACCGCTGTCCCTGGGGGCTGTCAGCGTGACAGTCGCCTTGGGGAGGGTCAAGCCGATTTGCGTCCTAGCTGGCAAAAGTGCACTGGCTCTACCGACCGCGAAAGTTCTTACGAAGAGACGGGAAAAGGGAGAGGGAATTAAAAGACAACCCGAGGAAGTTTCGCTGTGAACAAAACTCTCCAAGTGAGTCTTGGAACACTGCCTTTCCTGAGAAGGCTCCCAGAGCCAGAGATGAACCCCGCCGCAAAGCCACCACGTTCCACCTGGGCGAGAAGTCTTTTCAACAGCCAAAAACATTAATTCCCAACTGCAACCATTTGCTTCCCCTTGTGTGTGCTTCCACAGAGGCAAAACACACACAGACCCTTCCGCAAACTATCACCCAGCGATGGGGAGCCACACGGCTTGACCTATCCCCGGCCCTTCTTCTTCTCCCTGCTTTCTAAATCATCCCCCTCCCCACCCCCCACCCCCCCCGAAAAAACTCGGAGCGATCGACCCGAGCCAGTTTAACTCCATCAGGCCCAGCAGCGAGCCGGGGGCCTGGACGAGTCATTGGTTACTACGGCAATATGCAGACGCACACCTTGAAGCCGCTGCTCTCGACGGCAGCGCGGGAGCGGAAGGTACACAGCCGAAGTTTGCGCCTTCCCTCCCCCCTCCCGCGCGGGGGCTCGTCCGGGGGCGGCGGGGAAGGAAGAAAGAGAGACCCAGAACCGGCTGCTTAGGGGTTAAAAAGTTTCCTCTCTTCCAAGTTGTGGGGGGGAGGCCGACGGGAAAACAAGGAGGGAGGGAAGAGGGGAAAGACTTCTGCCCCGGGTAGTGTTAAAGGGTAAAACATGGAAAGGGTAAAACACGGAATAACAATTAAAAAAAAAAAAAAGAAGGGG
>WKFP01015034.1:57528-133600 GCA_011057875.1 Pterocles orientalis
TTTTCATGTGCTGATAGTTACGAGCAGCTTATTAGTGATTTTTTAAACAAAAATAGTTTTTAATAGCTCAAGTACAGTTTTTATTTGTTGTTATAATATAATATTTTCATTTTCCAATGCACTTTTAAAGGAATTTTAGAATTTCCTGGTTACCTGTTCCTATCACTCCAGAAAACCTCAAATTAATATTTGCTCTTAAAATGACTGTATTTATTAATATCACCCCTCTGATTTTTTATAATAGCAACTCTCCAGGCACTACAGAAACAAAGATACACTATTTCAACTCTTATTATTATTGTTAGCCAAGATAAAAACATCCAGCTTGTGAATCTCTGATGCCCTCAGGCTTATGCCATCTATACATCTGCTGTCTGGTGTCATCTAAAAACCCAGCCAAACCAAAACAGAACAGAAATTCTCTTTCCAATGTCAAATGCACCAATTCAGCAGTCCCTGAGGATACACTTGATCATTCATTTTGATCTAATGTGTGTGCTGGGGGGAACGTATAATTGTGTCAAGATAAGTGACATTAGGGCTGCTGAAGACTGAGGGGTATAATATCTTGTGGAATTAGTATGCCGATCTATTCACTTTCTTCTGTCATTATTCGTGCCGGTAGCATCTCAGGGAGAATTCTGTAGAACTGCAGCATTGGACAGTGAGTGAGTTTGGGACAGAGAAACACATATTTCTCTCTGGCATCACACAGATTACTAAAAAAAATAAAATCTTGCAGGCCTTACAATGATTCAAAAAAAGCAAAACAAACTCGACCTCCTAAAAAAAGAAACAAGCTAGCTTTCCAGGCTGAATTAAGAGAAGCATTGGAAAAATATATATTTTTTGAGCACTGCAAGAATAATCAGTCTCCCACAAGTGGTTGAATGAAGGCTCTTTGTGGGGAAAACACTGATCCTCAGGTACCGGGAACAGTAGGCAAGGTGGCTTTACAGGATACAAGATTTTGGGGAGAAAAGAAAGTCAGTTGGAAGAAAAGGCTGTTCAGGGGAAGAGATGGACCCAGAGGGAGCAGTAAAGAAAGCAAAACAAAGGCACGTCAAAGAGGCAGGGACACAGTGAAATACCAGGAGGGTTGAGAGAGAAAGGAGATGAAGGCAAGCGAGGTCACAGAGGCAGAGAAGAAATGGACCAAAACTGGCAGAGATGGAAAGCACCAACATGCCTGGAGAGCAGGGACACAGGCTGGAGTGGTACGAGGTTAATTGGAGCCACACAATGGGAGGATTCTCAAAGCCAGGGAGCTCAGAAGCTCCAGAAGGTACTTCTGATACCTGGTGGATAAATGTTTACTCAGTGGTCAGCAGACAGGTGATTTTATCCACCAAGAATCTTGACACCCACCTAGGCCTAATGAAATGAAATCAAGAACATGCAGCTGAATACCAGCATGTACTTCCCCGTAGCACGAGCAGGACTGGTTCCAGAGGAAGTGGGTGAAAGTCCTAATGTTGAGGACATTTATAAATAGCCTGTACAAAGCACTAGAAAATGTGGTCTAAGGCGTAATCCTGCCAACTGGCAAAGGACAGACCACATGACCAACAAGGCCTTTCCTGTATGATTTTTTATGATGTTGCAACCGGTGCAGGGGTGACGAAAGGCAGGAAAAAAAAAAAAACAAAAAAAAAACCAACACATTCACGAACTACAGAAGAGAGCACTCAGCAACAATGGTTGTGCAAGTTTGCTGCTAGAAAAGGTAAGCGCAAAGCCTAAGTAAAGAAGGTACAGATGCACACATGTTTGTCCAGCTGTTCACCACATTGGGGTCCTGGCCACCTACCACTGTACCCAGTATTGCAATACATGCAACTAGGAATTTGTGCTGAAGATCGCTTCTTGCCTTAATCAATAGGCTGTCTTTGGAAGCATTATCTGAGAGAAGTTAGGACAAGATCCCAAGTCTATGTCTTCAAGACAAGCCAGGAAGTTAAGCATTAAAGTTACACATAAACACATCTTTCTTTGGCTGCCAAGAGCTGTTGGCAGCCATGCAAGACTCGTCTAACATTGCCGAGCAGGTCTCCACTATGCATATTCTCTGCTTTCCAACTTGCCAGTATTGGATGCTAAAGTCAGATATGTCATGACAACAAACAGTTTGCCTCATTAATATACCTCTCAATGGGGTTTTCAGTAAGAAAATGAATTAATTTTTTCTTCAGAAAGGCAAAGGAGGCTGTTGTAGGTCTATCAAAAAAGTATCCATCTCGCCAAAGTATCCACTGCCACTTCAGTCAGCTCCTTCACATGGACTCTGTCTTGAGGAAAGAGATTATGCCCAGCTTTATATGGGAAAAGGATGCTCAAGGTTCCCGCTCCATTTTACGTGTCTGAGCCACAGCGGCACATCCTTAATTGCCCATGTTGGGAGAAGCTGATGTGACTCTTCTCTCATTCAGCTCTAGAAAACTGGTAGCACACAGAAGCAGCATACCTTGGAGAAATTCTGAATTTCCACTTGCCAAGAAGAACTTCTGCATGCAGAATGTTAGAGAAACAGAAGGGATTTAACCAGTCAGCATTTCAAATGCATGCCACAGATTTCAAAGGGAGCAGAGAAGACAAATACTTTCATTAAAGACATCATCTTTATAATACAGATCTTCTTTAAACGGATCTGTGATGCTTCAGACTAGCTGTCACTGAATTGACAGCTTTCCTGTTGCTTGGAAGAGAACTAAAACATAGATCTAATAAAAGCCCCAGGGGAGGTCATGACACAATTTTAGATTTTGGAACCTCACGACTGAAGGAAGACCCTAGAGAGAGATGAATATGCAGGGGAAAAAAAACGTATAGAGAAATGGACATCTCAAGAAGGTTACCACTAGGCTAACAAAATATCCTTCTACTCCTTTGTTCTCATTCTGGCCTGGCCAGACATACATTTCTTCCTCCAGTTTGGCACAGCTTCAGCAGGTTCAAATAGTTTTCTCTGCAGTCTCTTACAAAGAAAGGAGAAATGATGGAGGTTTGTAAAAAACCCAGCCTGTGAGAGAGCATGTTGGATACTCTCTAGGAATATATGTAGGTACAATTCCATCCACTTTCTGTCTCCCATCAGGATTACAGATAGGTGAGGAGCTGTCTTGAGATTTCTTCTCAGGGCAGTTTTGAATGTACAGAACTGCCACTACAGGTACTTCAGAAAGTTTTCAGACTGAACAGAAAAGCATGTAATGAGTTCCCCTCATCTGGCATTAAATGGGTTGTAAGCAGGGACTTCATGGAACAGAGTTCCAGATTAGCTGTCTGAAGTCCCATGAAATCACCTAAAAGTAAATTCCTTTTTGGATTTGGCACTAATTTGAATTGGTAGATGTTTGTGCTACTTCACTATTAGTGCTGGTGCATGTTCTTTCCTGCCCATTTGTCTTCATAAATTGATTAGAAAAAAAGCTTACCAGTTCACTTATAGTTTTCTAAGTACAAATTACCCCATTCGTCCAATTCTCCTGTCTTAGTAACACGAGATCTAAAATGACTGAGGCTCTTGGAAGCTATTTTAAAGGTTTATTAATGCTTTCGGTCAACCGCTATTATGTAACAGCAAATATACAGAATTATAAACGGCTGTCCAAACAGTGTATTCATTTTTCAAGAGGTGGGAGACACAAGGACAAGAATAGAATACTGATAGGAGATAAATAAATTATGTCCTTACTGATTCAACAGAGGTTTATGAGCACAGTTATTTAGGATCAACAAACAAGCCAACCAAAGAGCGATTTTCATTTTAAATGCCTCTTAGGATATGCCTTGATTTAACTCATCAACATACGTGCTTCCTTTTAACCTTACCGCAATCTTTCAAAGTATGTCAGCCAGAGGCACTAAGGTCAGCTGCGCAAAGGTATTCAGCAATGTGAGGTACTGGAATACACACTGGAATGATCAAAATCAGATCAGTGATGGTGTAATCAATATAAGCTGCTGCTTTGGAAAATTCCAGTGGATATTCACACTCATCTTTATGTATTCACCGTATGTGCCTAATTTTAGGGGCATTTGATTTCTAGGTGCAAGCTAAGCTGATACAGATTTCATTGGCTTGCTAAGTAATATCTTTAAAAAATAAATAAACCCAAAGCTTTGTGAAACAAGACATGCATATTTCTAGCCCCTCTTGACTTAGGGGTAGATCTATATGTATATTTATTTGCATATGCCAAGGAATCATAAAAGCATGCCAAGTGAACCAAACCAAAGAAAGTGTGAAAACTCGCTGTAGGCATGTTCAATAATTTCACCACAAAGATAAAAGCAATCCAGGACTCTGCTAAGCAAGAAAATACAAGCTGCTTCATCATGATCTGAATACGACTGTGACAAAGGCAATTCTGTGAAATTTTGACTGCAACTGATAATTTCAAACCTCTGAAAGAAGCCTGATTTGCTCTTCCAGAGAAAAATAATCTAATTCCCTCCAAGCTATGCAAGCACACAGCAGTATTCAGATCCTCTTGTTCCTCTCCACAAAGCTGGCAAGCAGCAACCAGGCAGCTAAAAATGTCACAACGGGGCTTCAAGAACCAACCTTTGAGTCCACTACAGTTTCTGCAACAATGACATCAGCAACACAGCCAGAGCTACATTTTGTAGAAGCATCAACACTGAAAGCACTTGTTGAAAAAAATGAAGCCACCAGGACTTAAGGTAGTAACAATTTCTGATGAAATACCACTTGCCACACTAGCCGATGCTCCCCCTCAAGGAACTCTATCAGCAATGTGCGAACAGAAACAGCACCACCATTTGTCTGGAATTTAAGGTTCTTGATAATCATTAAATTGTTTCTCAGCACTACATCTTCAATGATTTCATATAAACAACTGCATTAAAACCTCATTCAATTTCATGAGACTGAGCAAAGTTTACCATTTTCCGTGGGAAATGTTTATTCTAACCATTATTTACCAATTGAAATATGTCTTATCCTATCCAGCAACTCAGTAAAACAGAATTTGCTACTGATTCTGGGGATAATAAATGTCTTGAAAATATCTTTTACTGAGAAAAGAGTATCCCCATTCAAAGGCATGTATCATTGTATTGGTATTGCTTGGTATTTTTAGAAGTGGATGACACCTCAAAACCAATTAGCATGGCCTAGTTGTGTCATCTGCAAACATACAGGTCCTTTGAGATACAGCACATGAGGTACTGACATTTGCAGCACATTATGACAAACGCTGGCAACAACTTGTCAGAGGTGGCAACTTTTGCTGGATAACAGAAATGACATAACCAGAAAGTGGGGCAGTCTCCCCAAAGAGGGGCAACGCTGTGTTTTGGCTAGACTTGAGATGTCACATTGGACTTACAAGAATTTAAATGACCTGGGATTTTCCTCCCACAGGCATCTGCCTCATCTTGTGACATTCAGAGCTTTCTTTGCATTAAAAAGGAAAGAAAACACTTGCATGGGGCTCAGATCTTTGGAATTTGCAATTTTATTACCCTCAGAACATCACCAAGTCTCATTTCTAAATAAGTAAGCTGGCAGTGATTTCATCTTTGGCCTGCTTTTCACAGGGAGCTCTAGAGAAGCACTCTAACATACTTGTGTGTTGAGTTTATGATCCAGGGCAGAGGGGCTCCCTGTTCTCGTGGCTGAATCTTGACTGGGATTCTGGTGCAGAGCTTCAGCTCTCCTTTCCACCAAGAACAATTCTCTAGCTGGGCCACCTAGTTTAAGAGACAGCAGGAACCGCACGTCCTGCCACCTCACAAGCCCCACATGTACCCCAAAATATTTTAAAGTAGGTTTGTGGGGCAGCTGCAGTGGGGGCTGCCAGCACATCCCAGCAGCCACAGTGGGAGAGGTCTGGTTGCACCCTTCTGCTCATTTTAGGAATAGCCTAAGGCAAGTTTATACAGTAATCTCTCTCTCTTTTGTGTTCCGGCAGTGCCTTTCTGTAGAAAAAATAAAGTAAAAAGGATGCTGATACATTCACAGTGTGATTTCTAAGCTGACAGACGGCCTTTAAGATGAGAGCACAGACATTACATTAAACACACTCCATCACACATAATTTTTTGTCTATTATCTAGTTCGTACTAGAAAATAGTTGTCATCTCTTTATCAGATCCCTTTGGAAACTCACTACTGTTGGACCCTGCCCTCTACTGACACTTCTCTTCTGAACACAATGCAGTCTGTTATATACGTGACAACCTAGACGGCACACTTTAAATGAGATGAGTCTTTTATGGAAAGAGAGGCAAAAAAAAAAGGAATGATGTGAGGACAAAGCCTAAAATACTAGTGATTTCTATTTCCAATGTCAAATAACTGGGAGAGAGGGCAAAAAGAAAAAAAAAATCAATTTTTCATAATTATTATTAATTCTTAATCTGAAGATAATTCATTGGGAACAACACAATTTTATAAAGAAGAGTCTGGATCAGCTTCTACCCTTCAGAAATAAAATTGTTTTGTTTATAAGGTTTGCCAAGCCTGTTCTCTGAGTTTGAAACAGAAAACACACCGGACCCAGTAGAAGTCACAGTGGTAAATAAGCAGCTGTGTCATTCCGCTAACCCGCAGCATTAGCAGGTACAGCACAAAGCAGCGCCAGTGGCAAGGGAGTACTTCCATCCCGCCACTCTGTGCCCTCTGCCCAGCACACGCTGTTGTAAGTGACAAGAGACTAGGTATTTTGATAACTGTTTTCACTTAAGGCCCTTAAAGTGGAGAAAACATCCATTAAGGCTTACAGTAAACTTCTGAAATAAAACTCCTTGGTGCTGTTTTACAGACGAGAGCGGCAGAGCTAAGTGATTTGCTTGAGCAAGTCTGTACTGGGGGCAGAAGTGCGCACAGACTTCATCCTCTGGCCATTTATTCTAGGGGATAACAACTCTCCTTACATCAGGTACTGGGAAAACTCAGCAGAATTAGAAGGAGCACCAGCAGAGATGCCACTTGCTAATTTCAAAAGCAAGGGGCCCCAAACCAGGGCCATTCAGCTGCTTGCTTAAAATGGGCAAGTAAGGGGGAAAAAGCTGAAGTCACAGAACTACACCACAAAGATAGTCAAACATCCCTGAGAAACAGTATTCTTCCTAAGTCACTACTATAGATGTCACTGGGGGGCATGCGCTCAAGCAATGTGTATAGTTTGCAGTTGTGTTTTTTACACCACATTTCTATGTTTGCAGCTGCCGTCCTGAGAAAAACCCTCATGTGTCAGTTTCTCTTTCTGTGGGGTCCTCAGGTTATTTATTCCAGCACAACTGACAGAAATGCCAGAGTTACTGCAGGCACAGAGAAAGCTTTATACCCTCCATAAAATCATTTGACAATCCAATGAAAACTTTCCCGAGTCTGTTGTTCAGATTCCAGTGTGATTAACTGGATTCAGTGGGAGCTTTACCCGAGTAAGGACTGCAGGGTCTGTCAACACCTGAGCAGGTCAGCCCAAAACTTCAAAAAGATTCATAATCCTAGAAATAAACATTTGAAAAAACAACCCGTAAATAGAGATCGGCATCACCACTTGAGGGTGCTGCAGTAGTTCTTAACTATTCACTCAAAGATGTGCTACCAGGCAGGTACTGTACACAGAGCTACGCGGCAATAATTCACTTAATTACTTCCATGGAGGCACTCGGAACATTTGGAGCTAAATTTGCACAAAATACAGCTGAACAAGAGATCTTCTTCTGAAATAATGGTTTAAATCCTAAAACCTTCCTAGCTAAGGTGATAAAATAGGATCCTCCTTAAAAAGAGGTGGAAAAAGGAAAAAATTAAATAGAACAAAAGAGCACCCTCAAATACACAAGGACATACGTTTCCAACTTCAAAAAATTATCACAAATATAAATTCTCAGCTCTGCACACTCATTTCCTTTGACTGTAGTAGCAGAAAATGTTTTCCAAGGCATATCAAATTGATTTTGCTATAAACTATTACAGGATTATAGTCCATTTGAATACTCTTCACTACAGGAAACACACAGAACTAGTCTCTGTGGGAAATATATTGAATAGTCAGTAAAACATAAAGCAATACCAAATGGTTCAAAAAAGCCACAGCAACCTAAATGGAGAGTCTGAATCAAACATTATCTAGGATTCTGCTGTTTTGTACTACCTCCCTTTTATCATAAAATATATTATTTCCTCATGAGGATGTAAAAACATGAAAAAAGAATAGATGATAATGAAGTTGAAAGAAACTTATGGAATCACTATATATGTGAAAGCATAGTGGCTGCACATAAAATGAGCTCTGGTCTGGAAAGCATGTCCAATTCCAGTTCTTTTGTCTGACTCTTATCAGACACTCAAGAGAGCTGGTCAGGAACTATTTGATGATACTCTTGGAAAATGCTGATACATCGAAGTTAAAACTGCTGGTGGAAAAAGAACTGTTTCAAAACAAAATTTCCAGTTCAAAGACATCTGTGGAGGGGGATTTATTGCTTAAGTTTAGAAGATACAAATGGACTGCTTTTTTTTAGAAGATACAAATGGACTGCTTTCAGACTGAAAATAATACAAATTTATTTTCAAAAATTGAGTGATTTTGAAACCCTGATGAAGAATGAAAAAATACAAAGTCTGAAATGAAATTATGTCAGTTGACCAAAACTAATTTTATTCTTTGTCTTGCCACATAGCAGACATTTCCAAGATTGCTTACCCATCTCAACAAAGTTTTTGAAGCCTTGAAACCTGCATCCTTCTCAGCTTTAATGTGGGTGCCTGCTAGAACATGGTAGGTTGAAAGGCTTTCTACAACTATTGAAAAATATTATGATTACTTGGACCTTGGTCTTGAAGTCAAAATACTGCAATCAGCCAGAGGTGTTGGACTGCCCTGGTGCAAGGGTGAATACAATCTATGAACAGCTAAGTACTAGGAATAATCCTTTGCAATGAGAAATTGAGTCTCAACCTCCTGCAACATCCTCTCCCTTAGGTGACTGTTCAACAACAGGCTGCTGCTGAAGTTGACACCGCCCATGATCCCCAACATGCATTTTCCAGGGCTGTACTCACACAGATAAGGAACTGACCCAATTTTAAAGGAAAATTGGTTTAACCCCAATGAACGTCGTTATGCAGTACTTAGGCACAGCTCAACACATGCTTGTGCCTTACTTTCCTAGCAAAAGACAACAAAGGGAAAGCAAGGAGATGAGGGTGAATGTATCAAGGAGAGGTGTGGAAGAGCCAGAAATTGTTTCTGCAAATGATATGATTAGCTACATGCTTCTTTGGCCTTAGCCCTCTATGACTGGAGTCATTTGGCCAATATATTGCAATACACAGCATTAGAAAAAGAGAGCAAAAGCTACTGCTGACGCTTTACAGAGACAGGAGTAATCCCTGAGCCTATGTAGCATGACATTGTTTTATTAGGGCATCTGAAATTTGAGCCAATGTGTCAATATTCCCTTTCTTTATAAAAAGCATGTTAGAAATAGACAATCTTAACTTTATGTGGGTTTTTCTACAGCCTATTCATTTCTACATTCCATTGTTCAAGTAGTTATTTTTAAGTTTTCATTACTTTGCAGACCATGCCCTGATTATTCCTCGGAGAATGGTATCCTTTCAAATACCTTTATGAATGCCTTTACACATGATTAACATTAGTGCAAGACCTACCCAGTTCCCTCTATCAAGGTCACAAATACCAGATGAACACTTCCAATGAGCAAAATAAAAGATACGTATAATTTTTACAAGTTAGAGAACTGCTGTGAGGACGTTTTTATAGACAAAAATAGCAGAAGGTAGAATACCATCTTGGCCTCATTTAAGTCTATCTCACACAGGTTTATGTGGAGCTCCAGCTTGGTCTACATGTATAGGAAGAGGCAGCAAACAGGCCACAGACAAATGATTTGGCTGTCTGTTGCCCAGACAGGAATTCCTGACTACTGAGTTGCATCTTTACTATGTGGGAAATAACACCTCCAACAAAATGATGCATTTACCTCCTACTAACTTCAGTCAGACCAGGATTAAATTTCGTGGAAGCTGGTCTGATTCTGTTCAAGTTACCCCAGGAATAATGCACGTGCGTAATAACCTCCACCTACCCCAGAGGGGGCTGTGAAGATTAATGGTAGGAAAGCACCTGGATGCCAAGGACAGACATTTGTCCTAGTTCCGTCTACATATGAAAAATGATCAGACTCTTCTGTTGCTCAGAAAATGGCCACAGTTACTTTAAAATACATATTCAAGACAACAGTTGTGAACTCAAAAATCAGAATAGTTGAAATTATTAACAAGTAACATGTCACACTGTAAAAGTATTTCACTGGGAAAAGGTCAGCGTTAGAGATATGAGACAGTGTTCTTTATATTAGAATAACTCATATCGCCTGCTCTTCATCAGTCATGTGTTTTCATAACTGTACTTTCTTTCAGTCATCTTATTTAGCAAAAAGGATTGATGTTTTGGGGTAAACAGCACTACAGAAAAAGCACATTTATTAAGTCTGCCACGGCAAAATCTTTTCTACTAAATAAGTGTTAGCAGCCCTTAATTTTTTCAACAAATTATTATTTATTGCATCCTCCTACCTTATATTTCATTCAGTTTAATTATACCAGTAACATGCTGGGTAACACTTCTAATTTTCCTTCTGTAAATAACTGGTATCATAGCAGATGCCTGTAAGCACTCATTACAAATGAGGAATGCTTGTCACTCATATTAAACTGCTGCGGTTTGCTGTGCACAAATGTTTTTGAAACGTTCCAATCTTTGGGCTGAAATATTTAATTCAAAGGAATATGTGGTTGCTTTGTGTCAAATGTACACAGGAGAGAGTGACAGCTGTGTAAACACTGAATTATGGCATAATGCAAAACCCCCCAAACTTCTCCATAGAAGCATTTCAAAACATCTGAGCTCCTCCAGGCAGGACTTGAGCACTGCATTTGGTGCATAGCAGGGGCAGGATCTATCGTGCTTTTACTCCTGTGCAGCATTCATAGAAAGGGGACAACAAAGTGATTTCATTATTCCTGCTCCACATTCTCCCTTCATGGCTTCACTAGATTAGCAGGAATACTGCTGTTGAGATCATTAGCACAGGCAATTAGTAAGAGATTGTTAATGTTTCACTGAAACATAAATAGCAAAAGATAAATAATTCCTCCCTGAAGATCTAAACCAGAAGAATAATTAACAGCTGGAGGGGAAGGGAAGCAAGAAGCTAGAACACACTCCAGAACTGCAATCTGCTCTCTATTTTTTGCAGGAAAATGCGTGTGTTCATGCATTATATCCTTTACTCGAGAATCTATCCTGCATCATCAAAGCCCCTGCAAAGTTCTCCACTGAGTTCAGTGACAGCAGGATTTCACCTGAAGTCGGAAACACTCATTCTTAGAAATGGGTGATCCTAATAATGTGATTATTATGTGATATATTAATTATGTGATATATTATGGCCCAGCCCTGTAAGAAATGTTGTTCAGTCTGCACAGAAATCTCCACAAGATCAGGACTATAGCTTTCTGTTACGTCGGTAACACTGGACAACCACCTCATGAACCCTCACTTTTACTCTGAAGAGCTACAATCCTTTCACTCCTCACTTTCTCCAGCTCTATAATTTTCCTTCCTGTTAAGGATAAAGCTTGACTACTTGTCAATATTTGATAACTTCTTTTGTTCCTCGGGGGGAGTGAAAAACATGCAAAGTAGAATTAACACTTATCAACAACCCTGTGTTTTAATTCCAGACGGCTAGAAAAAGCAGCTGAAACTAACCCGCCCTTCCTTTCCTGCTGCCCCAGGTAGTGCCCCACCTCATTTCACTTTAGCAGACGTCATTCTGTGCTCTGGAGGGATTTGCCCCATGCTCCCCTGTTTAGACACAAGTGCTTATTTATGTTCTGCTTTGAGACATTTTGGTTTTGAGCTTGTGTTTGCGTATGTCAGAGAAAGCAGTTTGCTGGGCAAGGAGCTCCACACTGATGATGCTGTGTGTAAAGAAAGCACTGACCATCACCATCTGGCATCTACACATCTCTTCCAGAGGTGTGCCAGGCTTCAGGGCACAGCAAAGGAAGACACGTGTACTTCACCCTGACACACAGCAATTCTGATTTACCACATAACAGTACAAGGACAGAAGAGAGAAAGGCTTTCCCTTTCTTCTTTCAGGAACTCTGGGCCTTCAGACAGCAGTTGAGCAGGTTATGTAGATAGCAGCATGCAGCACACTTCTCTCGCTTCCCTCCCACAAGAAGAACCCACGCTCTTGCTTCCAGGCTGTCTCTCCACAGAGGATGGCCAGAGGGCTCTGCAAGCCAGGGCAGCATAGTGCAGGAAGGCAGAAGTATGGAAGCGTTGTTTCTGTGCCCAGCTACTTTCCTGTTTCTAAGATTACTGGTGAGCTGAGGAAGTCTGGAATGATTCACATCCATTTCTTAAAATTATCGAACCAAATCAATGAGATGATTTCTGTCTGCAGCACCGAGCAGAGGGGAGTTCTAGAGGAAAGGGTGATTTATGAAGAACAGAAGGGAAAGACTGCATGTGCTATGACAACTTATTTGTTTATTTAGATTTAAAAGGATTAACAAATTTGTCTCTCCATGGCTCTCAGTGCCCTAACATCATTAACCACTCAATAAAATCTCAACAGCTTTAAAGTAATCAGTTTTGCAGAAACCCAGTGAGCCAGCCACTTTCACAGCTAGCAATTGCTTCAGTGCAGGAGGATGAACACCAAAGTCCTTTCTGCTTTTTGCAACATACTCTAATTCCTTAAATATTCACTATTTCAGATGCGTGATTAGAAACACATTCCAGAATCCTGGAGAACATTCTGCTAATTGTCTTAGCTTTTAATGGGCATATGGGTCAGATGCCCTTCTGATCTCAGCTCGATGATGCAAGCACTACCCTTGTGCTGGGCAAGCTCCAGGCACAATAGATCATAACTGGCATGTTATGGGCCACCTATGGCCTGAAAATGGCCAGTGAAGATCCCAGGCTGGCCACGCCAAGGAAAATGTTCTCCTTGGAAGGAAAATCTGCGCATCTCTGTGCATCTCTGTGCTGGCCTGTGACAGTGGGATGATAATCTTGCCACAGATGACCAGGCACAGACAAAGCAGCTGAAAAGAAAGGTCATCAGGCATTGGCCAAAGGGGATTAGATGCAATTCCCTCTTTCTAAGGTACAGACAATATCTGCTTCCTCATCCTACCCTCAAGACCTCCATACTCCTATAGATGAAGTTCAGGCAGCTCACCTCCATCCACACCCAGACATGACTGGAGGGAGAAGCTAACCTCCAGCACTCCAGATTCACTTTTGAAAATGCCAGCAAATATGTCAGTGCTTATATATATATGTCTATGTAGACACACACACACACACACATATATAGATACACAAAGCACTGGGGCACGGCTAAGTTTGGAACCTCAGTGCAGATAAGAGACACGCATGGCTTCCAAATTCTTGGAAGCTGGGACTCGGGCTTGATCCAAAGTCCACAACAGATAATGGCCATCTTTCCACAGTCTCCAAAGACACAGAAGGCTCTGTGTAGTGAAAGAAGAATGGAATTGGTACTGGCTAGGGGAGTAGAACATTTATGAGGTGCTATGTTCATTCCTGGGATTATTTATACATGAAGAATCAGGTTTATTGTTTATCTGTAGAGAAAGTACAGCCAAAGCATGCTGCTTAAATGAGCAGTCTTTCGATATTTCAGTAAGCTTTTCTATTTATACAATGGGGCAATACTTCACTTTCCTCCTGCACTCTGAATTTCACCTGTGATGCCCTTGTCTGTATATGTCTTTCATGTCTCTGGCACAAATGAGTACCACAGACATTTCAAAGTACCACCAGTGACTCACTAGTGTACTACAATGCAGTAAAATACATGGCATATGGCAACTACAAAATACATTTTAATCTTCCCAAAACCTGCTTCCTGATGAAGACCCATAAAAGGGAGAAGTTCAGAATACTATTTCATTGCTTAGCTTCCCTGCCCACGCTCCCACATTAGAAGCTGAAAAATGCTGTGAGTCTGAATGAACTGACCATCTGCAATAACCATTTTTCCTCCTACTACTTGAAAAGCAAATAAGCACAGGAAAAGCAATAGCTTTCTATATATGTCAAAAGGGCAGAGGAATCCTTAAGTTCAGTGGCCTATTCATAGAATATCAATGCCACAGACTTGTGTTAGCGGGCACTGTTCTCTTCCAGCTGGAATTACACTGGTTTCCTTTTAGCAAAGCAATGCAAAAAACTAATACAGCACAAAAAGGGTTGTATGAAAGCAATTTTTTATACCACTCACTTTGCCCATTTCCTTACTGCAGATTTCTTTCCTATTTCTTGCCGTCTCAAATCAGAGCAGCAACCTTTGTTTCTTAGATTAGCACAATGACTTAATGCAGACATTTTACATCCACCATTGCCATGACTAATGGAAATAGATTTGTCCCTATTGCTTAATGTTAAACAGCTGAGGTCAGGTTATATGCTAATTTAAACTTCAGACAATCCTACTGGCGTCGATAGGATCGTGTATAGAGGAAAATGTTGCTTCAGTTACATTTCTGTCTCCTGAAGCCTTTTGTTGTATCTTAACATATATCTTTGTGATGTTCTAATGGGTACATAGAGATGAGAGGCATTCACAGCAGATGGCATTTTGCACTGCTACTCACAGATTGCAGCACTTGGATTTGCCAGTCACGTAACAAACAACTGGCCTAAAAGCAGACAACAAAGGCAGGAGATAAAAAAACAAGTATTTTGGTGGAGCAGCAGAACTAGTGAAGCACACTTTTTCCATGAAGACATATCCAATGGTTAGATGCTCTAGGGTCTAACGAGATATCAACTCTGACTGAAGTTTGTCTTGCAGGTGGGGCATATCATAACAATTCCTCCTCTTAATAACGCCTCTAGTGCTTGATAAGTCCAAAAATTATGCTGCAGCTTCCCTTCAAGTGTCTATGAATTGTGTATTTTCTTACCAGACTACCAATTTTCAAAGAAAATTGTGGCAATATAGACTTCTACTCTCAAATAGCGTTGCCACAATTGGTTTTAAAATTACTGGACTAGGGAAAATGAGGCAGAAATACACAAGCATGACTGCAAATGCCTCACATTCTCTGGAAACTAGAAAGAAAAAAACATGAGAAAGCATTAGAAACACATACTTTCTATCTACAGTTGGGGTCTTCAGTCAATGGGAGCTAAGCATGCTTAAAACTTACGAGCTCTGAAATCACTCTGGAAGGGCATCCTCCTCTCCTCTGACTATAGAGAGCCCAGGTTCCTCCCTAAGGCACCTGAACTGAATGTCTAGAATGAATATACCTTAAGATGGCAATTTTGGATGCAAAAAGTTCTGCGGATCTAGTGGATCCCCCAAAACATTCCCCTCCATGGAGCCAGGGTGTTTCCAGTGAAGTGTGATTGTCAAGTTCTGATGATGGTCTCTGGATATTAGACACTCTATGAACAGCCCCACAAGAACCATGTGGTGAAGCTCATGCTGAAGGACTTCTAGGGAAAGAAGCAACTAGATCGTTTGTGCTGAAGCAGAGCTGACACAAAACCAGGGAGAGGCAAGATTTCAGAGGCACAGAGCCTTTGTGACCTTTGTTTTGGTTAATATCTGTCACACCCTCTGGGATATTTGGGAAAATTAAGGTGTGATGTGATGTGAGTATTGTTTCAGCAAGAGAAGGATGCTGCATTTGGCCAAAACAATTGCTCTTTACATCGGTTCAGTGTGCACAAAACACACATCATCACATGTACAGAAAAGTCATCACCATTCCTGCACCTGTCACTAAGGCCATTTGGGACCACATGTTCAACTTTATTTCCAGTAATGCTTCATCCCAAGCTGCAGTCACTGGAGTTCTGTTCTGACATCAGTAGGATAACTGGTAAGCAAGGACTGCGTGCATTTTCTGAAATGTCTCAGAAATCTTGTCAAATAAGTGAGCACAACTAGGGAAATATCGAGAAATGCAGAGTCAGAATTAGTGAAAGAAAAATGAGTTTTACAATTTTATACCGGCAGCATGCAGAAACCCTAACTGTGATCTGAGTCTCAGTGTGCCAGACAACATATAAACATACAGTGGAAGACAATTTTGGCTCTGAAGAGCTTACAGTCTTCAGAGGCAAGACAGACCGAAGGTGAGAAAAAAAAAACAGAGAAAACTAACATACAGCAAAATCAGTCGCAAAGCTAAGAGTAAAACTCTGTCTCCCTCCAAATACTAAAGCCTCTTCTCTGTCCAGCTTGTCCTACTGCCTGCTATTCAAAACAGTCTGACATCCTGAATGCATTCACTGTCCCTAGGATCTCTGCAAGCTAAGCTATGAGAAGCCCCAAGCTGAACAACTAATCACACCTCCAGAAACCAAAATGCTCAGTTTATTCTGCTATAATTCTTCATGAATCCACACTAGGTTATTGTTCCTTTGTCCTCTACTTCTCTTTTACCATCTTTTTTTTTTCCTAAGTAGGTCACCTCATCTCCTGAAGTATGAAGCTATAAGACTATGAAAGCATAAAGGAGATTTATTCCTTTCTGTGTGCATGATCTTCTCCACTGAAAGAAGTATGGGAATAACTGCAAGGTTCATCATCGACTTCCAAGAATAGACAAATGCCTTTGTTATGCTTCTGTAGCATATCTCAAACACAGGCAGGATGAAACCTACAGTGAAGACAGAGGAACTCTTGCCATGAAGTTGTCCACTAAAACATTTGAGTGTGGTCCAAAGGAGGCAAAAGGTTAGACACTAATTTCATTTAAGAATTTTAATTCACTAGACTAAACATGAGGCCATTAATATTTTTTTTCTCCTCTCTCTGCCTCAGACCTCTCCCTGCTTTTAGATACACATTTAAATTAAATTTATGATTTACAAGCATCATGACAGACTGCCCTTTGCTAACCTCTTAAAGGGCTCTCAGTTACAATGATTCTTCACATATGATGCTTAATTACATTTAATAAGTTGTTCTTGAGAAAATAAAATCCCCAGCAAGTGAAGCTGACAGAAATCTAAACCCTGCACATGCCTAAAATACCAAGCCTGCAGAATAAAATCAAGCACTTCAATTTTTTCTTCAGTACTCTTATCTGAGGTAAGTACATAGGGATTTTTTTACTGATTTCTGTTTGTACTAATTCCAGATGTCTCAGTTCACACCACCAAAAATGTTATTCACAATGGATGCTTGTTCTCAGGAAATCTGTCCACACAAGGCAAGGCAAGATTGAAGAAACGCACAGGGTAAAGCAGGGTTGCTGGCATTCAAGCTGTCTGTAGTGAAGAAAAAGCTTGTGGCTATTTTATCAAGAGGCAGACACTGATGCTATAATTCCAGGATTATTTATGAACGTACTAGACAGCATACACATGCTCATATATGCAGATAAACACAGAGTGTTCAACAGAGTCAGGAAGGCCCTTGATTCACAAGGGACCATTTAAACAAATACACTGTAAGGCTGACAATGTTATGTAAAATGCTTCTGACAATAGACTAATTATTTCCTTAAGAAATTAATTCTGTAATTCCATATTCTAAAAGTCTTGGAAACAAACAAGCTCTTTTCAGCATGTAAGAAATAAAATAATGTAGAATAGGAAGATTTCCTTAGAAAATTAAAGCAGAAAAGAGCACACTAAGTGTTTATGTCTTTTAAGAAGTTCCTAATTCAAATTTTCACTTACACTAAAAACCCACTAGCTTTCCTAAGGATCAACAATTGATAGGATCCAATATCTTTCCTAGGAATTAGCTACACGCCCATGGACCCTACCATCACCAGAAATACAGTCAACATTCATTTGCTTCTATCCACTCCCTCAGGTGGATACCTTTTTCCACTAACCCCAGCCCTGCTTTTAGGGCATTCTTTATCAGTGCTTCCTTACTTTTGATGAGACAGAGAACAAAACATTCAAAGCAAGAAAACTTCTATGTGCAAATAAATCAATGAAGTTTACAAGATGAATCAGGTATCTAGCTATGCTGAGATCTGATTCCAATGAAATCAAAGGCAACTATACTAGTGTAGGGTCTGCTGACCTGGAGTTTTCATTAGATCCACATGAAATTTTAAGCTCTTAGAAACACTTGATAATAACACCAGATGACACAGTTATGCAATTATCTGGTCCATTAACTTTGCAGTTTAGAACCACTAGCAAAGGGGTTTCCCTCACTTTGAAAATTTTGATGAAAAACAGTATTTACGATAAAGTAGGGCTGATACAAAAAACTCTGCTCAAGTCACCACTTCGATTATACCCAGGATTGAAACCTCTTCTCAGGGTTAGGAGAAGAGGCTAAGATCCTGTTTCAGTGTATGTGAGAGCTCCTAATGCCTTGGGTAACTGTCAGGTCAGGTTCCTCATGTGTCTAGAGTCTTTGAAGCCATGTTATTTGAAGAACCAGGTTGTTGCAACATGCTCTAGAAAAACTGTAAGCAGAATCACTGACAAAGAAAGGACACACTGATCATGTACTAAATTTTGAGACTTCAGTTGACCTACAAGAGCAGGGATCTTAATAGTGCTTCATCCATTAGTATTACTGGCCAAGGCTGCTCAATAAAGGCTTTACGATGAAAGCATAACAACCACAGCAGGCATAATTCCTAGCGTTCTTGTGAACAACGACTAAATCAATACTGAGTACTAGCCTCAGAGTTTCCAGATATCAACATGGTAACTCTTCCTTCTTCATACTAACAGTATGCAATAAACCATTCAGCAGGCAGAAAATTCCTGCATTTCAATCCAACAGCACAAATTTTCCCCTTTCAGATTGTCCTCTGTTGTGGAAATGAGATAGACAGGCCATGCATCCACTTCTGTGGATTTGCTCCTCCATGGTAAAATGTCTCTTTTGTGATATTTAGATGAATGCACAGTTATACAGCTCCAATGCACCACAGCTGCCCATTTTCAACCTGCATCCTCAGTTATGTCTGCAAGGTCACAAAAAAAAAAAATCCAAAACAACAGTGACAGAGAAAGATCTCAAGCCACCAGTATGTAAGACTTTCCCTGGAAACCAGGTGGAGAATCCACAGTTAACTCACTGTTTTCTTATCACCTGAGCTGTTGGCCATTCTATACTCTCACTGTATGAGCTGAGCTTTCTTTCACACCTTTGATCACATACAGTTTAAATATTTATAGCTAAACTCTAGTTACATAAGCTCCCTTAATAAGTAATAACCAGTTTAGGTGAATAATCATTTGATCTATTTCAGCATCTATTTCACACAGAGATGAGTTGGGTGCAAGCCTCGGTAAGCACACTCACCAGATCCCCACAAATTCCAGTAGGAAAGCAGGATGACCAGCTCAGAGGCAACACATCTACCCTGCATATGTCTATGTTTAATTGGGAATCTTGAATCAGTCATGAATTAATCCTACCCTATGTCTGTCAGTCTCCTAAGTGGACCATAACACTGTCCTCTCACAAAAATATTGTGAAGAAAAGGGTATTAAAGACTGTCATATGTGGCTGTTACGGCAGTGTGGCCACGGGACAAGTCAGAGCTAAGACTGAGTGGCCCTCAATAACCATATATTTTGACAGCTTCTTGGGGAGAATTTAGGTAAATAAGGGGAGCTTTTGAGCCTTAGGACACAGCAAAGGAGATACCACAGCTGTTAAACAAGGGGTATGCCTGGGGTCTAACCCAAATTGAATCCAGACAGCACTCTCTGTACAACATTTTTTACGTGTATTAAATCACCTTCAAATATGCCAAAATCAAAACAAACCAAGTATGGTTTCTTAATTGCATGCATAAACACTTCTTTAGTATACAGATGCAAATAGCATAAATAAAGGCAATGCAAACACATAAGAATGCGAACAAATATTCATTTTAAATGTCTGCAAAACCTCAAGCTACCTAAGATGCTTGTCCTCAGTTCCATATCGGACCTGAGAGCACAAATGCCTCTGATTTCGAATAATTAACTCACTTTTGAAACTGGTATGCACAGGCCAATTGAAACAAGGGTGGTGATAACAGCAAGAATTGTTAAAGGATACCTGTGACTTTACCTACATGTGAAGTCACTCACCAGTGAATGCAAAAGGAAAAACAAACAGAGCTAGCCCCAGCCACAAAGGAGAGGATGGGGTAACACCACAATCAACTTCTTTCACAGGAAGAGTGCTGTTTTCTGGTTTAATTCTCTTTCACAGTGGATTAAGCTAATACGGTAAAAGCAATGAAGAAAAGTGTCTGTATATCTATCCCAAAACTGCTCTGTGCATAGGCAAGCATCAACAGTAGTTAAACTCCCACTGGCAGGGCACTGAAAAACCCACTGTTTGGCAGTGTCTGCTATACTCAGTCAAGTGCAAGGAGAAGCCAAGCTTAAATCTACAGAGATATTCAGATGTAGAGTCTCTCTTCTGTCAGATGTGGATATGTCCCCACAAATCACAGCCTGATGAAAGAGAAGAACCATGAACCCAGGATGCTGGTGCAGAGCCTGCATCCTATGGGGTCACAGCACAGAAGAGAAACCAGGCATACTTCAAATGCAAGACGCACAAGCCAAGGGACTTGGGAGTGTGAGGTGGAAGCCAAATGTGTGATCTTAACTTTACGTGTAAGGCTTGTCAGGCATGTCTAGAGCCTTAAAAAAACTCTCACAAACCAATACTCAGCCAGCTGGTTTGTATTTTCATTGTATTTCCTAGAGGCAGAAAACAGTCTGCCCACAAACTGCATTCATATTCTCCTCGTGTAAAGTTTATTTTTCAGCACAGCTATGATGGGTTTAATTTCACCTTGATTTCTTTGGAGGGTAAAAGCATTACAGAAAAAAAAACACATTTCTTTGCCTGAGAATGACAGCAACATTCTCCCCATGAAGAAGCTGGTAATGCTGCAATGATCTTTATCACTAGCACTTGTATCTCCTGGATATTAATAGATGGTTGGAAAATGCTGTAGTATCTCATTATTTATAAAATATAACTGGGTATAATTCTGCAAAGAGATAAATACCTCTCTCTATCAGGAGCTGAGCAGATTGCTTGTCTTACTTTGCAGTTTACATGAATGGACCACTAACATTTGGCTTGGAAGGGTGATGTTAACATTACAGACCAGACAGATCTACAGTCATTATGCAATCAGAATCTACTTTGTCACGACAAGGGTACAGATATACTCCTCTTGCCCACTTCAAAGGCAATAAATGTGAGCACATCACCTGTAACATAGATCTCTCCAGCTCATTACAGTGCCCAGGTATGTCTGATTTTGGAATAAGCTGACCAACTTCCTATTGTATTAGTCAACACCAGAGTGTCAACAATCAGGCAAATTTTAAACTAGAGAAATACAAAAAAATCAATGCAATAAGGATAAGAAATTTCATTTCAGTGAGAATAATGAAATACACAAATATGGCTTGGGGAATTTCCAGATAGATGGAGGTTCTGAGGGAAAGAAACTTGTTTTAAAATGAATCTTAAACTCAAGATGAGACAATAACATCATGCTTTTTGGAAGTGCAAATACAATGCCGGGACCAGTGAAGGAGAGAAAAGCTTTTAATACACTTCCAGTAAGCTTTTTACTTCATTTGGCATTTGGGGTTCTATGCCCATTCTGAGACAAAAAATGTAGATCGGTTTGGAGAGAGCATGGAGAAAAACAAGGAGAAACACACAGAAGGAAAAACAACTCTTTAATTGAGAGGGCTAAAAAAGAAAGCCCAACAGCTTTTTAACAGCCAGTTATAAAGGAAGTGGCAAAAAATTGCCAAGTCTGTGATGGACTGAACAGATAGTACAAGTTAGGAAAGAAACAGAAAACCTCTCCAAGGATAGAAAACCTTTCTGTGGATGTTGTAGTATCACCCAGGAAGACTTTGAAACCTACCCCATTATAATTTTCGAAAAGTTAAACTGATGCATCCCAGGAGTGACTAAGGCAATGCTGATCTTGGATTGCAGGTGGGCAATGAAGTAAGTAAAACCTAATGTTCCCTTTTAGCCCTATATTTATTTTTCTGTTGTCAGTGGTGGTGAGCTTTTTCTCTTGTTTAGTTTTTCCTGTGGATGAGTAAAACAGAATGTCCACAGTCTGGCTTTCAGGTCCTCATGGGAGACTGCAGGGCTTAAACGTCTGGAAAAAAGTCTTTCTATTCTATGGAAACCGAACACATTTGAAATGATACAATTTTGCAAAAAAACCTTTAGAGCTTTCAAACCACCATGTGTCAGAGTAGGCATTTTTAAGATGATTTTCATTATACTACACATCTCTCATTTGATTACACTCTGATTCTATTCTCTCTTTAGCAGCCATCGCTCCTGCTGACTTCAACCGCATTATTCCTTCTGTTTTTACACTACACTAAATGAGAATAGACTCAGCCCTATAGCAGAAAACTGGATTTGGGATTAAAAGATCTTAATATTATGGGGCTTTTTCTGCAATATACTACTGTCCTCCAGGTTTCATTTGTTGTTATAAATTGTCCCTTTGATGGCAGTGGCATGAATGCATTTGTTTAAGACACCGCTTCCTTCCACAAGCGCAGAAAGACAGATGAATCCCTGCAGAACCCTGCAGCTGGGGCCAGATTGATCTGTAACTCAACCCAGCAGCTTTTAAATACAGGTAACATGAAAAGCTCTTCAGCAAGCAGATGAATACAGCAGTCTGTTTAAAAACAACAGAAGCAGTGATTGAGTGTATTCATCTCATTGTAAGAAAATGCTCACACAGAATAAGACAAGGCGCCTCAAAAGGCTGGGGTTTCCAGTCAGTTGCTGTGACTGTGTCCCCTGCTGAGTTGCACTTCTGAGTTCATGAATGTAGCAGCACGAAGTAAGGAATATTGAGAATCTGGGGCTCTTTTCAGACCTCAGTCCACCTCTAGACAAAAGCCTTAGTGACCTTCAACATTTTACACACAAGCTGGATCTGAAGAAACACTCATAGAAGAATAACCCCCAACAATAAATGTAACAACCTACAAGTTAAACTAAACTGAAAACACTCTGAAACTACACTCTACTAAGTATTCTAAAATTACATTCAATATTAGGGTTAAAACACTAGAGATCCCCAGCAGTGCCACATCATTGCTCAGGTGGGCATCTTCCACATACAAATTTCATTTTTGCAGACATAAAGCTTCTCCAGCTTCAGGACGTTAAACTAGAACTTGTAAGATTTGAATAGAAAACTTATGAATAAGAACTTGCCTCTGTATATCTCTGAGAACTCTCTGAAGAAGTCTATGCCCAAAATAGGGGCATACCCATTCAATGTCAAGAACACTGGACTGACAAAGACAGCACTTCTGAGACCATCCTTCCTGGAGCCCCTCCAACAATAAATAAATACCCAAGAAGATACTACACCTCTAAAGGCTCTAGGAAAGTCACAGCAGATAACATTTAGTTTGATCTTCTCCAAACACAGTCATCTTTTTTAAGAGTCAAAAGGGTAAAGGGTCTAATTCTCAATCAAGTAAAAAGCTAGTTTAGGTCCCTTTCCAAAATATTGTTTTACCCTGGAAGATAACTGGCACTGGCAAACCATATGTTTTTAGGGAGCCAGGAGACATCAAGTTAAATGTCATGACCCTTTTTTGTTGCTAAACCCTTTCATGAAAGTTGAACCTGAAGAAATCCACAGTGCCAATAGTCACCAAGACTATCTTCCCCTGCAAGCATAAATAGATAAGGTAGAAGTGTTTTTCAAGTAGAAGAGTTTCATTACTTTGACAGCAAAGGAATTCTGCCTGCCTAACCACAACTTTAAAGTCTTTCTTGTAACTGAAATAATTATGGTGACTTTTCTAAAGGAGCATTTCTGATTTCTGCCCATAATACTAGCAGAAGAACCTGGAATCCTTGATGAGACGTAAAAAGGAAGTGTCTAAAGTCGAGGTAAGCCCATAAACCCCAGCATTTGGAAACCAATCTCAGCTCCAGAACTGGGGTTAACTGAGGACACCATGAACACTTCTGTGGATCGTCAATCAAGATAAGCACTCCAAAGGAAATGTCTCGGCTCTCCTCCCTATGAAAGAGCTCCTGCTGTTCCTCACATAGTGCACCATTGATGGGAAGCCATTTCAAGAGAGAACTGCTCCCCTGATTGTGCAGGCTGTCAACAGCTGACAGGATCTCTAATCAGCTAGTCACAGAAGAAATTTTGTGTGCTGTCCTGTCTCAAATCCATCATAATTCTCCAGGTCAGGTGTCAAATCCTCTGGCAATTAGCAGAATAAATTAGTTTGTTAATCACCTTGGAGAAACAAGTACTTAATTAATGGGGAGGTGTTGTGCACGCATGACTAAAGATATTCTCATAATCACATAGCTAGAGTGACCTGGTTTTGAATGACATATCCCACTCAAAAAAGCCTAGAGCAAAAGAAGTGTGTTGACAAATGGTAGTTGAGTAAAGCTGTTTGGGCATGCAAGAACGGTACGTAGCCTTGAGCACTATAAGTGGATCGGTGTGTACGGCAAAACTACACCTTTGAAACTATTTCAAAGTTAAGAGTTTCTATTCAGAAAAAAATGTAAAAAACAGGTCTGGTGACATTGATCAGGAGTTCATAACACTTCCAGAAAACTGGGAAAAACCACACAGAACTGAAATTGGGAGAGTAAAGCCATGCAGAAATAAGCTGACAAACTAAAATTTCCAATTGGCTATGTCTGGGAAGTAGACTTCCCCTTAATATTACTGTATGCTTTGCTTTAGGCAGGTCGAGGGAGGTGATTCTCCCCTTCTACTCCACTCTCATGAGACCCCATCTGGAGTACTGTGTCCTGCTCTGGGGTCCCCAGTACAAGACACAGACCTGTTAGAGTGGTTCAGAGGAGGACCACAAAAATGGTCAGAGGGCTGGAACACCTCTCCTGTGAAGAAAGGATGAAAGACTTGGGGTTGTTCAGCCTGGAGAAGAGGACACTCCAAGGAGACCTTATTGAGGCCTTTCAATACTTAAAGGAGTCTTAGAAGAAAGAGGGAGAGAGATTTTTACCAAGGTTTCTAGTGACAGGACAAGGCGCAACAGTTTCAAACTGAAAGTGCGTAGATTTAGATTGGACATAAGGAAGAAATTTTTTATGATGAGGGTGGTGAGACACTGGAACAGGTTGCCCAGAGAAGTTGTAGAACCCCGATCACTGCAAGTGTTCAAGGTCAAGTTGGGTGGGGCTTTGAGAAACCTGATCGAATGAAAGATGTTCCTGTCCATGGAAGGGGGTTTGGACCAGATGATCTCTAAAGGTCCCTGGCAACCCAAATCATTCTATGATTCTATGAATTTTCTGTGCTTCCTAGGCAGGCCTTATTGCATTCAGTTCTGGACAAGTGTTTTATTTTGAGATCCACAGAAAGACAGAGTAATTCTAGGCAGTTTCTATGAAGCAAAATACTCATCCAAGGAAACTATGGGCACTCTCTCTTACAAAGAGCTTTTAGGAAAACCAAATGTTTTCTTCTAAGTCCTCCAAGAGCCAAGATTTACACCTGTTTTTTATTTTCCCTCTCTGTCAAGACTGTTCTTTCTACCATTTCCAAATTACTTATTTTAAGTTTCTTAAATGAGGAACCTCAGTCCAAACCCCATCAGGATTTTGACAAAATTTCAAGATCTTTGTCTGTATTGTTTATCTGTCTTAGGGTTCTTTCAGGTTATGAATTTGACTTCCTGTAGGAGGTCAAAACAACTCTCCAGTATAACCAACAATCAGGCACAAGCTCATGTAAAAATAAAAGAAACCTTCCAAATTTCTCTTTCCTCATCTGATTCTTTGAGCTACTGGCATGGACCAGAAGCCTGTCATATATTGGGGCCCAGCAGAGGCACAGAGCAGAAAAATGGTCAGAAATGATTCCATTCTTACATAACGTAAGAGACAATACACTCAGCAGGTAAAGTCTGCCAGCCAAACTAGCACAGAAGATCTACTGGGTCCCCTGTGGACCTGTGTTACATAAAACTCTGATTAGGTTACCACAACGATCCCCTTTAGGCCACAAAATCTATGATTCTTTCCCTAATCTGAACGAGCACATTATCAGAGATAATTTCGTAAATTGATGTCAACATTAGTGAAACTCAGATTACTATTCGATCAATACTCTGGACATTAAAATAAATTATTAAGAGTCCTTATGTGTACCTACTGCATCAGCAACAGACTGTAGTATTTGCAGAACTCAGGGAAAGCACCAAGTCTATTTGCTTTGTCAAACAAGAGTACTCTGAATTCCTGGTAAGCTTCTCTGGACTAGCCAGAGATGTTAGCTAACAGTTACACCTAAAAATCTTGCTGCTCTTATTAAGGAATCCAAGGAAAAAACTCCACAATGTATCAACAGGACCAACCTTCTCCTACACAGGAGCAGATTTTTCAATAGCTTTTCAAAGAACTAGAAAGTCTGTTTTGGAAACGAATCAGTAGACATAGAAGCTGGCAAGACACCAGCTTTCCCTGATGCATCCTTGTTATCAACTAATTTAATGATATATTTTAAATCTTCATCTGCGGTTTATGCTTAAAGATCCTAAATGTAGACATTAATCTCTAAGGACCCTTACAACGGACAAAGAGTTTAGGTAATCCCTTTTGGCTCACCCCATCGCATCAGGCTTGAAAGGGAAACGAGGGTGAGGTACTGCCTAGTGCTGTCTTTTTGGCCAAAGCATCCACCAAGAAAAGAGTCAGGAGAGAAGAGCCACCTACTGAAGAGCAAACATACACCAGTGGAAAATGGAGAAGCTAAAGCTCCTTCTCCTTCTCATCAATACACAAGGAACATTAAAAATCAGGCATCTGATTTACTGTTCCTTTCACAGTCTGACAACCTACCCTCAGCACACTTCCCTGGCACAGCACCCAGGTCCCTCTCCTAGCCTAGCAGAAGCAGCAGCTCCCAGCCCTAGTAGCTCTTCACCCACAGAAAGACAAAGGCCAAAACACACAAGTTTCAATGGGCAGCAGGAACTACTTGAAAACAAGCCACAGAGACATTAAAACCAATTTTGGTGTACAAAACAGCCCATGTTGCTCTGGATCCCTTTGGCAAACTGAATTATCTGTGGAAGAAAAAAAAAATCCATGCATTCTCCTGAGTGCCTCACCCAAAAATACGTAACCAGAGACATCTAAGATTAGTGCATAATGAGCTTCCCATTCTGAATTGGTATCTACAGCTCCTCAACCACAGTGGGCACCACAGTGGAAAATGCCTCACAGTCAGACTACTTCTCAGCTGACATAGTTAACTCTCTCACTGATGTTTACATTGGAGAAAAAATGTTCTGCAAAACAATCACAGCACTCAAAATGTTCAATACACACTAATCTTCCAACCCAAAATTTCAAAGAGGGGTTTTTTTTTGAGGGTTTTCCCCAGAAAAAAAGACTAGAAAATGGACACACCAAGAATCAAACCTTCTTCCTGCCCCACATCTGTACTTCTAAGTATTTTCACTGGATCTTTTGCAGTCTATCCTGACTGATGGAAATTTGTATGTATAAGAAAAGTCAATGTCCTAAAAAGGTCTAATTAGTTCTTTTTAGGTCTAGAAGACAAATGAAGGCACGAGAGAACATGAGGAGACTTCTTTTACTCCTAAGCACAGTTTCCAAAATTTATGGAGGTGTTCTTTTAAGATGTATATGTTTTCTTATTTTCATTGACGGACTATAGAACTCAGGTTTTTGGCCCAATCCGACAGAAACATCAGTTTTAAAGAGGCATGGGAGCCAAACCAGGAATATATCTTTAAAATTGTACCTTTAAAATTGTCCATAGAAATCGGTATGATGGATACAGCCAACAAAACGAAACAGATGCACAGCTGCAGCATTTCAAGTCGGGTACTGTGTAAGAAAATAGTCTAGGATTTCTAAAACAAGTCTCAGAGCATACTGTATAGCACTCCTGCAATGGAAAGTCTGCCAAATCCCTTCAAACCTAGCAAAGCACAAGTGAAAAGCAGTGAAGAGTTAGATGGTTTCGGTTTTCTAGCCTTACACATTCACTAAAAGACTAATTTCTATCTGCATATATACATATACACATATATTCCTGAGAAAAGCCTGCGGTGAGTCATATATTACAAATTTTAAGATTACTGTATGCTGCTAATATTTCTAATAACGTATTTTCTAAAGTCATATCACCATCTTTTAAAAAGGCTACAAAATGGGGCAGGTAACTTCAAGCCTAAAGCCAGGAATACAATCCAATCCAGATATGACATAAAAGTGTTAATTAAGAAACATTGTGAAAGATGGAGGAAAGACATTATTTAATGCTGTCATAGTACCTGTGATGTTTTGGTGGCAAGTCACAAGTAACAAATAAGTGAGGTCTTGTAAAGGGATGACTGATCAAGGCTAGATCATTCTATCTTATGTTGAAAAGAAAGCAGGTTGTCTTTTAAAAACAAAAGGCCAGGAGGCCGTGTAGCTCTAAGAAGTCTCCAGAGCACATCAGGTGTGACATGTCATAGAAGTTAATTAGCTGAGTTACTTGGAACAGACAAGGAAAATCCCTATTGCTACGCATAATGTTAGGGACATGGTTGGGTATTGTATCACTTGCTTCTTTATTTCTTTACTACATATTTGTTTTATTTTTTTATAATTAAAACTTGTCTAGTGGTAAAGTAGATTCTCAACAATCAGTTGTCTACTACATGGATCCATTACTCGAGTGCAGACCAGTAGAATTAAGACAAGTTTTACTACCCATTCAGCTACCCAGTTTCAAAAACCTAAGTTGTCAGGCTGAAGAGGGACATCTTAGTATATATTAGTCTCTGCTATTTTGAGCAGCAGTGTCAATCCAGGATACTGCCATCATTTTTGGTTCTTACCCCTCGCCCCCCTTCTCCTCCCCCTCAAAAAAAAGTTTAGCAAGAGGCCTAACCTAAACTATTACAATCAAATGAATGCTTTGTGAAATTCAAACACTGAGTAGATCTCAAAGCCTTAAGAAAATAACTGTTTATCCTCTGTACAGGTTCTTCACGCACTCTGGGATGAAACTCCTAGAAAAAATAGTGAGTGAAGTCTTACCAGCTACTGACAGCCTGAGCAGTGGGACTAGGGAGCGCACTACTTTCAGGGGTACACTTGCCATTGGTATCTGTAGCAACTTATTTTATGAAAAGTATAAACTAGATCTATTAATGCAAATCTATTTTCACGCACGTTTTTAATAGGCCGTGTTTTACTAAAGTTCCTGCTGCAACAAAAACTGCACAAGTGTGTCCTCGCCCTCTAACTATTTACAAGCAGAGCTAAGTAAGAATTTCTAAACCTCACATTTCCTGACAGAAATGTGGGCATGTGCCAAAACCCAAATTAGATCCAGTTCATCTTGCTGGGTGATCTGGTAGTCCATAGATGAGTACAAATGATTTTGAAGCCATAGCTGCTATCTTCTTCAGGGAACACAGATAGGCCTGTCTATTCCCACAGATCTGTACTGCCCTCGAGCTTTAATATGCTTTGAAAAGCTTCAACAGGAACAGTACAGGACAAGAGGAAGTCTGGACTACAGCACAGAATAGGAAAAATAACTGTTTACAGTGTTTCGGCAAGTCTGGGCAATTCAGCAATTCTAACAGAAGTTCAGAAATACAAATCAAAAGAGAAAAGGCAGAAATAATATCCACCTTGCCTTTCAGAGGCTTACAAATGGCTGAGCTCTTGGTTAGTTTTCTAAGTTGCTGAAGGTCTAACCAGCCTAACAGCACAGACACAAAACAATTGTTTCTGGTGAGGCAACTACCTGCAAAAAATCTTGGGAGTCTGATTTCCCAGAGGCCAAAAAAAAAATTCCTATTTGCACATGCAAACTTCGTAACAATGATGAGTTTTGCAACTGAAAAATCATATTGCTTCTTAGCAGTACATATAAAAAAGTACTGGTACTCCACTACCAAGACACCAATGAGACTGGCTTGGATGACTTCTGTTCACTTCTGCAAGACGCCCTGACAGTGCATGAAGTTTTAAAAAAATCACTGGGGTTAAATACAAACTTGAACTGAGCTCTCCATAGTCTGAAGCATACCAGAATTTTATCAGACACACTTTCAACACTGCTACCTAGTCAACGATGCATAGCAGCAAATGCTGGTTGGCTGCACTCATTTTTGGAGGGGAAATAAAGTACTTAAAAACATAATAAATAATTTAATAACTCAGTCATCAGCAGAAGACATGCAAACACACACTATACAATAGTTACACTTAGATTGGTGGTGTAATAGAAATGTCCTTAACCTGACATGATTTGTTAGCAGGATTGTGCTTTTCCCTACAGTACTTTCACAAGCAGGAGACCCTGAAGTGCTTGCAGCTCTTTACTCTGTTTTAAGGGTTTGTGATGTCTGAAATGACATAAAACTTTGGCAGTCTTTGGGTCTTGGCAGTTAGCTAAAACTAAAAATGATCCCCAGTCCTATATTGAGCTGGATACTGGAATAAACACCACGTCTCACTAACATGAGCAGATAGCAAGGTACGGCACCCATTACGAAGTACTTTTACACTGCTCCTTATCATATTGGTAGCTTTTAAAATGAGCTGCAATTGAGAATGTATTTTAAGAGTTTAAAGTCAAACATCAATTGGTATCTGACAACTGGAAGACATGGGAGAAAAACCACACCTGTTAAAGATGGTCCCAACATCCACGTATATCCCTCAATATTTTCAGTACCTCCATCAAGGCTCATTCCTGGACAAAAGAACCTATTTCACTGTATGGATTTTCCTTCTCACATGCTAGCAGAGAAGGAAACCACTGTACATACTTCTGTTCTAAGTGCCTGGATTAGGACTCTGTGAAGTGTTTGCATAGCACCACACAAAGTCACAGTTCTAGTCTGTGAATGGGGCTCACAGATAATACTCAACATGAATTAGTATTTTTTAAGCTGGGTCAACATGTCCTTGTAAATAAGGGAAAATGTAGATAAACTGTCACTTTCTGCTTAGCTGTACTTTTAAAAGTTCTGCTAATGCTGTGCCATATGTCTAGTACAGTATGTAACAACCTGGAATTAATGAGAAGATATTTGAGGATCTATTATCTTTTTGCTAGCACCTGCTGCAGTTAAGTTTTAGAATTCTACTGAAGATTTATGTTTCTATAAAGTGTGGTTTTCATATGGGGATTTTCATACTGGAGAAAAACTTCAAAAAATTTTAAAACAGAGTGTTTTGTTCCCTCTGTGTGTGCATGCCTGTATACTCTTTATACTTTGTCCAATTTATTAAGTTATTATTATTCATTATATTGCCAAGTAGTACCCAGAGGTATCACTGAATACATACACCAAAAAGTCAGCACTGCAGGTTTTGAACAGCTATGAATGAATTCCAGTGCTAGACTTGCCCAAATACTGCAACTAGCCTAAAAATCACGAGGTCTAAAAATTATTTACTCACAGTGCTTTTATTTGCCTTTCACTTTTCAAATTACTAATATTTCTATTTGCAAGTTCCTTCATAAGCATCATGGACAAGAATTGCCTTTAAAAATACTGTAATTGACTACTAAATTTTCTAATAAATACATGACTACAAGATTGTGACTGTAAGATGGGGAAAAGTTCACTGTAAAATGTTAAGCAACACTGACATACTCTCAAAAACATAAAATCTGGTAATATAAAGGCTATCACTACCTTAACATCAGAGTACAATAGACTAACAAAACACAGATAGGAGAGGAACATAAGGTAATAAACAGAGAACCATAGTGTAAATAGAAAATACATTTGCATTGAAATAAATATTAATTTATTCTCAGTCCTGAATGTGCACATCTATTTATAAACCACAAAAACAGCTTAGCCTAGTGGTTTTGTAGCATATTAATATAAAATGTCAGTAAGAGCACAGAACTTCTTTCACTCCAGTAAATTTAATTAAAGCAGAGGTCTGCTGGAAGGCAACCCAAGTCAGCCTGCCCAAACTGACTGGGGCAGCACACAGGCAGTGATGGAGCATCCAGTTCATCAGTACTGTGCTCTGACCTTTCCATTACATTTCTTCTTGTTGCTATTGCTTATACCTGCATGTATACAGATAACAGACAAACAAGAGTGCCAGGCTAGAGTTTTTTAATGCTTGCTAACAACGGTTGTTTCTCTTTTGTGTTAAGGGCAAGGCATTGCTGTCTAAGCATAGGGGAAGAAGCATGTTTGTAGTCTAGTGCCAAGCTGAGCTGCTGCTTGCAAAGTGCAGAGCCTAAACAGCTGGTCTTGGGAGGGTCCTTCCTAAGTTTATTTATCCACATATGCTTCTGGATGAAGTCCTGCTAATCACCAACTAATGCAGATGCCAATGGCTACAGGTATTCACTGGATTTCAGAATCCCAGAGGTAGAAAAGTTAACAATGCCTATGGATAGGTGATGGTCAGACATGAGCTTGGTGCAGCTACATGAGAATTTCCTGGGGGTCCTAAAAAAATCAAAAGGAGAGACAGGGTCTGTTTCTCGCCAGATATATCACCTGCTTCAGCTTCTAGCTTACAGACAAAGCCTCCAGGATTTGCCCAAGGTCGCAGAGATCAATGCCAGTGTAGACAAATCAAAGCACCTCACCAGAGGTTATTTGCTGTGCTATAAAATGATGAATTTGTGCCTTCTCTCCAATTTCTATGTGCAACAGACTAAAGTAACAAAGATCTGGTCGAGGATTCTTTGTTAGATCAGGTGTGCAGAGAATGCTTTTTAAATATATTTTGTGGATAGAGGTTAAAAACAAAAGGAGGGAGTTTAGAGAGCCACTGAAAGGAGTAAATTGCTTTTGCACACATTTCACTTTTATTCATTTTTCTCCTCTATTAAACTCCTCTTGGAGTTAAGGTGCTGATTTTCTCAAGTGTTTTTATTACTGCAAAAATAGCAAGGTGAACTGAGAATTTCCCTGGCCTAAGGGATATTTACATTTATTTAGTTTTTGATCTGACAAACATAGTTTATCACCTGGCTCTTCAGGACAGGTATAATACTTGAATACAATGAAACAAGCCATCCAATGTCAGTTTGAAGGTCTCAGAGCTATAACCAGGAACTGTTTAATTCAAAATACATAAACAGGCCTAGAAGCAAGAATGGGAACCCAAAACTCCCCATTAACCAGCTGGCCAGTGGGTTTTGCAGTGCTCCTTGTCCCATGAATCCCAGATTACATGCAAGCTGGCGTTTTACAGGATAAAGGGAAGATGCTCTTCTACACCTGGGAAGGGACATATGGACTTGGAGCTCACTCAGGCAGAGGAAGGGTCTTGTGCTTTATATAGGTGAAAAATCTAACAAAAAAAAATGATAAACTATCCCTCCTCTATACTCGTCCACCATTCTATCTGAAGCAGCAGCTGTAAGTGGTTTTCTCCAGTACGATTTGATGAATGCCTGGTAAGCACACAGTAGCCGCAGTTATGACAACCAGCCTTGCTGGGACTTGGCCACTTCCTCCTGAAACAGCAGAGGCAGGAGGCAGTTCCACTTTGGAAAACAGAGACAAACCTCATCATACAAAGAGAGGCTGTCCAGACACTTGGCAGACTAAGATTAAAAAAAAGTCATGTAGGTATCCTGAGTTTTAGGCTGTTGCCAAGCCGAGGTTCCCAGGGTTGTAAATCTAGATTTACATGCCTAAATTCTTGACAGCTTCAGCTTTAAACATCTGAATCCTGGTTTTGGATTAAGTTCTCATTCCCTACAATAAATATGTCTGTATCACTAATTTAACCACAGTCTGTGGAAAAAATAAGACTGATGTGGATTGAGGAGAACCAGAGATCCAGATTACTCTGAAGTTATTGCTTGAGCCATGTGTGAAAAGAAAACAATAGCAAAATGAAAACTTGTGAGATGGCCAATAGCAAGAAACTAGAAAGATGAATACCCAGGAAAAACCAGACATGTAATGGCGGATAACAATCTTAATGAATTAGTTTTCACTCCAGAAATTAAATAAAGTTTTCCATTGCCTCATATATTGCTGAAGCATTTGTTTACCACATTGGCCAAACACTATGAAAGCAGGAGAGAATAAAACAGATCTTGAAGAGTTCAGTGAAGATATAAGACAATCAATACATTTTCACATCTTTTATATTACATACAGTATTTTTGCCAGTATTTATCTGAATAAAAAGTGAGCTCAGATTTATAAATGAGAATTTCTATGACCTAGCAATTGATACAAAAAACACAGAAATGTGGCAAAGAACAGAGAGAGAGTAACAGGACAGAACATCATTTACTAGAAACTACGGCAGACAGACAGGGATCCAGATTTCTGGTCAGCAACTGGAGGAAAGCAGTTTTCCACGAAAAAGTCTTTGCACAAACATGGAGACAGCGAAAGAAAGAAAAATCTGTATTAACAACTAACTGTCAGGAATAAAGATGAGAACTTTTACAATGTAATTGTGGAAAACAAATGAAAGTCCTATGGGACAGACTTGTCAGGAATACTGCCTCAAACCCAGTAACAGCTAATAAGAGTGTCTAGTAAGTACTAAAAAAAGAAAAAATAAAAAAAGCTGGGGGAAAATCCTGGAGAGAAATACCTTTCTTCATATAGGCAGAACAAAGAACTGAAACAGAATGGTTGGTCGGTGCTGACCAAGCACTGCTGAACAGCACAGCACTGAGGGGTCATGTACTAAGCAGGACCCTTCTGCAATCAGCTTGCAACTCCGTAAGCATCAGAGAGTCCTAATCAGGAAAATGTTTGGGACATTTGATTCTATCATATAGGAGAGAGGCTTAAATTGCACCTGACCTTAGAGAAACGGTTGCAAACAGCAAAGGTAAGTGATCTAACCGGGAAAAGGTGAAAACAAGAAAGAAAAAAGAAAAACAAGAAAAAGAAAACAAGAAGCAGAGCCTATACACAGGCATTCATATCCAGGTTACATGGAGGGAGTGGGGGATGGAGAAGGCAAAAGACAGGCATGTCACATGTGCTGAAAATCACTACCTTGTAAGTCTAAAACCCCCAGCCATCCGAAGAAGAAGGCAATGCATGCTGTGATTGAAGATGTAGAGATTTCCAATTAAACAGAGCTACACAATGTGACATCAGCAAATCCAAGGGCTATCAATGTGTACACGCTAGAGGAAAAAACTGCCAACAATTCAATCGCCACATTGGCAGCTATGCTGTTAGGTCAATCACCAATTCTGTTCCAGCAGGATTGACTAGCCAGCTGCAATGTTATCCCTACAACACTGACAAGGCAGTAAGAGCAGACCATAATACTTGTGAGCAAGAGCTGATGATAGACAATAAAGCCATGCTGAGGCCAATGGGCAAATGCAGGATGTCGATAACAGATCCACAAAAACAAGAGCAAGTACTGCATAACGCTCACAGTAGCTGACATGCAGGAAAACCAACCTGCTGGGAAGCACAGGCTATGGCTTAAATCGCAGTACATTAGGAAAACTTCATGTGATATAGGAGGGAAAACTGAAACCGGAGGCTCTATGCTACATTGTATTACAAATTAAAAAAAAAAAAAAAGTATTTAGAGGTAAGGGGCTAAAACACAGCAAGCTAGAGCTACAAACAACCACCTCATATAGCCCAGGAGGCTAGTGAAATACAAAATTCATGGGAATCAATGAAAAAGATAATGGAATTAAGAGCATTTCTGCACCCACTGAAATGACAACAAAGTGACAGCAAAAAATAATTTATGAACACGGAGGACTATCTTTGACTTGAATCCACTTTCTACAGCACGGAATGAGGAAGTGTCTGCTCACAGGTTACTGGTCTAGTTTCTCTAAGCTGGGAGACCCGGAGATGTTCAAGCATGGACTGTTGAAACAAAAGAAAAGTTTGCCATAGGTAGCTGTGGTGTGGTGCTGGGTTCAGGCGGCAGACTAAAGTAGAAACAACAAGAATGTGGTGAAACATTGAAGTGTTGTGGTGCCAGTTCTTATTGTTTATCCGTGGAGGAAGGCAGAATGGGCAGCAGAGAAAACCAAGAGACTAAACAGCAGAAGCAAGAGGGAAAATATGGAATCCCTACTCAAAAACATTGAAACACTGCAGTTATCTCCTTCCAGAGGAGAGAGTCAGGATTCTGCTTGGTCTCTTTAGAACAGACAATTGCAGCTTGACAGAAAAATGACCACCAAGCCAAGAAAGCAGCTAAAAGAAGTCCAAAACAGGGAGGCATCCTACTGAAGCAAAGCAGCCAAGAATCTAAAGCCATTGCAAAGAGACGACGTGGGTTGCTTCCAGCTCTGAAACAGCCACACAAAGGACACAAGCTAAACTGCAGTAGAAAACATTGTACTAGACAGCTACAGACTCAGGGGAGTGGGGTGGGGGGAGAGCAGTGGAGAAGGTAATGATGGAGTAAATGGAGAGAAACAGACCAACAGGCAAGAGAAGAGAGGCTTCTGTTTGTGAAGGGGCAGAACCCAAGCTTAAGGGTCACTACAGCATCAGCAAATAGCAAAGTCCTCTACAACATCATTATAACAGAAACTGACTGATCAGCGTTTACCAGTGCACAAGGCGTAGGTCATCCAAAGGGTTTGTTATTAACAGCCACATCCAAAAACGTAGCACCGATTGGCAACCATGTGTCTTGCAAGAAAACTTTAGAGGAACAGCAGAAATTTAGTCTATTCATCTACGGACTGAGTATCAGCCAAAACCGTCACATTGGGTAGAAAGTTCCCTTAACCTATGGCTGTTTTACCTTCAGGACTCCCAAGTCCTCTCAGGTTTTTTCCCAGCATGTGAAATTATTTCTACTCATCCAAAGGGAGAGTAAATCACAACAATTCTGTCATGGCAGAGGGTTCCTCCTCCTTGCCTAGGCTATCAATGACTGCCTCAAGCACAAAGCACTGAAGAGGCAAGCTGGAAATGATAGTTAAGCAATCAGCCAAACGTATTAAAATACTATGATGTTCCAATTGCACTGAATTAGCATATTTTGACAGGCATGTACATTAATAAATATTAACATAAATTCTTAATATTTGACATTATATCAATCCCTTTTGCATGCATTGATTTTCCAGAAATCTGAAAATATCAGCAAGGTTCAGCCGGCAAATCTCTTCACAGGGCTTCATAACTGTGTGCTGTTTCTAAGAGCTGGAATTTTTGGCAATATTACTAAAAGCTTTATCTACTCTTCTAAAATACAACTTCAACTATGACATCACATCCACAATGAGTTTTTCTTGCCTGGAATGAAATTATTTGACATCGCTTCATATCACCTGGAAACTGTTGAATTTAAACACTGTTTTCCCCTGCAGCTCTTGTGCCCTGGAATCACTTTGTGAGCATCACTATCTCTTTGTGCTTCTACACACTAACCAAACTCCCCCAAGGAGCTGTGACTGGACCTTTTCCGCTCCTGCTGCTGCCAAATGTCCATATCACCCACAGAGCTTTATTATGCCCACAGCTACTCTTCTAAACTAAAAACATACAGTAGGCATATTTATGTTGCAGCATCCTCTGCTCCATTTGTATACTTCATTCACCTCTTCTTGCCTCTTGTTGTCCATCAGGAACATTCTGCACAACGAATGTCTACCACACCTGGTCCTTCTTCCATGAGTGAAGGCTACCACAGGTGCTCCTGGATTATGAATAATCACACAAACCATCAATTCTCAAATCTCACCGGGACACATGATTCTGCTCTTGCTGCCTTTGCCATTACAAATGATTAAAAGCCCTGACTCTGTTATTTAACTCCATGAAGCATGCAGCCTGGATAAGATGGTGTACAACGCAAGCTGAACCTTACAACTTGAAACACTTCATTATATTAAAAAAAAAAAGAGCCTTATGATTAATTTGATTTCAAGCCACAAAATGAAAGAGTTTAAAGCCATCTTAAATAAATTTCTCACAGTAGGAAACAGAATAAACCAACAAAACAACTAAACATTATAATCAACCCAATTATTACATTCTATTAGCCTAGTGCTTAAGGGATGAAAAACACCAACATTTTAACCTGAGCGAAGCACGATTGAAACATTACCCTGGGGAATGGTTTCCCCCTTACTTTCAGCTTAATCTTAGACAAAGATTTGTCTTTCTGTGAAGGCCATTGAGGTGATCACTCTTATATAAGGTGCGCAGCTGATAAATTCAATCTTAGGACTCACTTTTGCTTCAGTGGTATTCACATCTCTCGCAGAAGAGCATCAGCAACAAATATGAGAGATGCTGAATGATAGTGCTTCCTTTAATAACAAAAAAACATGCACATATACTAATTGCAATGCACTAAGCCAAAATCTGGCAACAGTATTGGAAGGGTGTAGGGGAGGGGGATCCAAGAGGAGGATCCATCGAGCAAATAAATGAGAGGGGAGCTGGAGGGGAAAAAAGCTTTTCCACACATTAAGCCCTGGGAGGTTTTTCTCCTAGGTGGGCAGGAGGGTGGTTCAGCATGCCCTGTCCTGGGAGGGCTGCAGGGTCCTGGGGCAAGCAGGGAGGCTCACAGCTGGGGTTCAAGAGCAGGGTACTTGCCAGCTTGCACAGCGATGTGGAGGCCAAGGAAGAGGAGGAGGAGGAGGTGGTGGTCACCTTCTGCTGAGCTGAAATCATCAACGACATTGTAGCAAAGCCAGGGGGAGAGGGAAGAAAAACCCGCTTCCCAGTCAGGTCAAGGCTAGCCCTGCTCCAGCCCCTTTTCCAGCTCAAGTCTCCTGATGGATCTTGCCCTTGTGACCTGAGGTCTTCTCATCAGTTTTCTCATCAGCCTCCCATCACCTTTCTCAGGGTTCCACCAATCACCAAAATAAAAATCCACATTTCCTCCATTCAAGGAAACCAGTGGTGGGCAGGGCTGGTCCAGTCATGTCATACCAAAGCATGGCCGCCTAAAGCCCTAATCCCAACCAGTGCCACAACAGCTCTTGGATCTTTTCTTTCTCCCTTCCTTTCCTCAAGACCACCCGTCTTCCACGAGCATGAAGTGGTTTACCATTTGGTTGTGATAACGAACCAACAACATTTATGCTGGTGCCAAGCCTACAGGAAATTACAGCAGCTCCCAGGAAAGTAGTGCCTTTGGCTCAGCAGAGTGTCATTTTATTTATGTCACACGTATATACCTGAATACTGGACTCTGTATTTAAATGGACAACAAATTAATACAACACAGGAGACGTGTGTGGGGAGGGGAAACCCAGAAATTCTTCAGCTTTGTTCCCAAACTACAGATTTGGAGGAGCTGGAGGAAAAGATGTTTATGAGACTGAATAAAACTCATCTGAACACACTGCCCATGATCCTTATCTCTGGGAAACAATTACTATTACAGATCCAATTAATTCTTGCAGTGTGTTGAAATCCATAAAATAGAAGAGGGGAAGGATGGTATAGATTATTTTTGATCAAATTTGAATTTACTTGTCTGATTTTAAAAATCAGAATAAAAAGTTGATTTTCCAAAATCTAATGTTACCTATTGAAATTTGCAGTAAACTGATAGTTATTGATTATTGGATGTTAGGATTATGAGACTAGTTCATGCATGCCCAAGAAACACAGAAGAGTTTAAAAGAGATCTATCATTTATCAAATCATATTTCACTTTTTATTTGGAGTAATGAACAAGCTGGTTTGAAATATTGGTGAATGCTATACAGTAAGATAAGAATTTAGCTGTTGCAAAGCAATAGAAATCACTATGGGTAATAGCACTCCCTGGCTAGATCCTGGAGCCAGAATCTTTGCCTGAAGTAATAATACAGAATCAGGCTCCTTTATTTTTGTACTATATCGTAAATTTTATCATAAGCATCAACATTCTGCAAAATTACATGACTGATTAAGCAATACTGCTCTGGTATTTTTTATGATAGTGATGGTGGTGATGTCCAAATTAAAGGCCATCTCCCTAAAGCATAAGAAAATGCACATATCCTCTGTAAACTCTTAGGAAGATGTTAAATCACAGAGTGTGATAGATTAAGCAAAAACATACAGAATGAATGTGGACATGGAAAACAGCACCTGAAGTCAGAGAGATGAGAGACCTGATACTACAAAAGTTTTTAAAAGAAAACAAAATCTTCCTAAAAATGGAAGTGATTTTCTTTCATTTTGTTCATATTCTGTTCTTCATTCAACATTTAAAGTGACTGGGAGATTTCACTTAAACAATGTGAACTGTATCATTAATGACAAGAGGAGTCATGCCTTGGGAGTTCAGGAAATGCATTTAGCCATTTCATCATCTGAAGTTTCTCCCACCTCCACCTGCAAAAGTCATTGAACAGATACAAGTTTTTGGTATCCATTAAGAGCATCCTCTGAATGAAGTTCATCCTTTTAAGATTCCTACTGAGACCTATGAGTCTTTCAAGTTTCAGGAATCACCAACATGAACTCATAACCCTAATAAAAGCAACAGTTTGTTGCTATTACAATTTCCTCCTCTAAGCAGGCAAAACTGAATCCAAAATTGAGGTCAGCCCAGCCACCTTTGAAAGGAACCAGAAGTTCTTATGAACTTGAGACAGGTAACTGATATCTTGCTAAGGCAGACACAAACAGTATTTAAACCTTTTTTACTGTTGTCCTAAAATGTTTTCCACTGACTTCAACGGAAACAGGAGAGGTCATGAAGAAGAAAACTTGGGTTGTGTGTATCCCTAACTTTTTGCTAGTAATTCATTAGAGAGAAGTGGAGAGCATGGAGGTGAAGGTTTTAGGCAAAAAGTTGGCTGTTGTATCTTCTTAAATAAATAAGAAACAAAAAACATTAATTTTGTTTTCATTAAACACACACTACTTTTGTGCTTTGCAGAAATAAGTACATGTGGATTAACTACAAAGCAAAACAGTTTTGAGAGGAAAAGTAAAAATATTTCATTTGGAAAATGCCACAGCAAAGCATTTTGACTTATCCTTTCCCCTCTCTGGTGTTCTGAGTGATTTGCCAAATTTGGAGGAAATTTATGCATGACTTTTGGCTGACCTGAAGTTACATTATTGCATAAGCTTGCCACTTGAACAATTTCATCCCACCTAAAACACAACACAGTACACAGCATGATATACAGTGTAGAAGTCTTTCAGCCTTCGTGTTGCACCAAGTGCCGTGGCAGCTTATTGTGCAAAGGATCACAGAGTTACAAGAACCTTCCAGGAACAGACTTACAAGGGGCATGGGAAGCATCAAGAATGCCCACCCCCACTGACCCTGCATTTCATACCTCTGGAGAAGCATCACTGATCAATAGTAAGCATCCGCAACAGGACCAAGAGGATGCTTTTATGGTTATGATTGAATGTAGGTATTTACTGCCAAAATGGGCTAAAAGTATTTTCACTGAGTAGATTTCTGTGTTTTGTACAAAGGCCATATATCAGTAATGGAGGTCTCAGAATAAATATTTGACACTGTCAAATTAATTCTCCATGAATAAATTTGCTCAAATTTATGGCTCTGGCATCACATGTGAGATTAGGTATCCATGCAGTGTCGACAGGTTCATCAGAATTGTCTTGACAGTTTAAGTAACTTATTTCATCAAACTTTGCACCTTTGCTCCTAGCCCTCTTTCCCTGAAGTCAGCAGGAAATTCATATCATGAACGCAAACATTTTGCTTTGCTGGGGATTTTTCTGCAACATTTTTCATTCCTACTTGCTTTCATTTATAATTGCTGCTGTTGGTTTGCTTTTATGATACAATATTCCTTCCTGGAACTGGTTTGTTCCAATTACAAAACAGTACAAAGTTGGGTAATACGTATATTTTTTTTCATAATCAATATTTAGGTTTTTTGGCCTCAGATGTTTCCTTTATGGTAAGAGTCAAGAAAAGGAGCCTGTAAAAACTCCCCCACAGTCCACACCAAAGAACTCTCAGGAACAGGACTCTCAAGGTGTTGTGATCTTGTCCTCTCTGGAATTTAATCTATACAGGGATGTCATCCCAGTCCTACCTAAGAAAAGCTGAGTGATACACAGGGCTCAAGGGAGTAACCTCACAGCTTTAAGTCCATTCCAAACTTCCTGACCGTTTGTGCAATAGTTACAACATTCAGTAACAGATACGTTACATACCTCTGAGAACAGTGGAAGCATGAAGTCTAGCATGGAGCTTCTCAGACCTTACTCAAAGGAGGTCCTGGATATACTTTTCATAAGTTAAGCCCATATATATGATTTTACTGGCTACAATTTATTGATTTTCTTATCTGCTTCCAGGAGGTCAGTTGTTTACGAAGCACATTATTTTCATCTTGTGTCATCACTCTTGACCTTTGCCATAGATTATTTATGCAGAGTAACAATTTAGGTACCAACGTGTACCATTGGCAACCATTTCTTGAACGTCCATTGCTTTTTCTCTGCCACACTGTTTTGTTTTGCTTTCCCGTAGAGACAGTTAAAAGCAAAGAAGTGTAGCTTATTGTTCATGCTATAGAGGAGTTTCCCTCAAGAGATCTCAAAATGCACAAGCATCAATTTACTCCTGCTGTCTCATTTGTTAGGCTGTGCAATTTACAATAAGTCTATTGTTTTACACTAAGAAGTGGATTGTTCCTATCAAGCTGCAGTCTCTCATCTTGTTAATCAATGCAACTCATGCTGAGTCTTCACAGGGGTCAACCATTACCAGAAAGTGAATTATTATCCATCAGTAAAGTTTCAGTTCTTGATTACTGACCTAATTAGTCAATTCAGCAAATGTAACTCAAAGAGATAGGATGTTGTAGAACTGTTGAGTTCTACATGGTCAGAACATTTTTGTTGTAATACCCCAGGCATGCCAAACCAGTCTGTGTGCTAATAAGCACTGCACTCTGTTACAAGAGCCTTTGCACAATTTTACCCTGCTGGCTATAGCTGACGATCTGCTTACATCAAGAAGCAGATCAATGAATAGTTCTTTATAAAAAGTTCTAATTTTGAGGGGTATGTAGATAGCCTCTTTTCCCAGTTTGCCTCAGAAAATTCATGGAGTCAAGAGTCACAACTGCTTTCTCATTGGCACAATTATTTTATAGTTATAGAGGTAAAACCAAGACTATCACAATTTGCCCAATATGTACTAATTTAAAAAAAAACACCAATAAAAATGAAGAATCACTCTTTGTGCAGCCTCCTCAGCACAGGTTTTATTTAAGCATGCTCTCAGAGTAAAATATAGATGTAAAAGTAATCTACATATTCAGTTGCAATCCCTTGCAATTACCACCTAATTTAATCCAAACCCCAGACTTCCATAATTAACAATAAATTTACATGTATATCATCCCTGAATTTGCCTAGAGAAATTATACAGTTTAATAAGAGATGTAGTGGCGTAAGACTGTGCTAATCAAATGCTTGCTTCTTTCTCAATACACTCTTCTAAAAGAAAACATTCATAATAGCAAAGAGGTTTATCACCAAGAGATCAATTTCATTAAAAGACTAAGTATGTGACCACTGCATTTTTGTACAGATATTCTTTTTCATATAGAAATGCTGAAATCCAATCCCAGACCATCATACTTCAGAAAAGCATCTATACGGAGTAATACTGAACATCGCTTCTGTATCATATGCTCCAGGGAATAAGAAAGGCTTCTGCCAGATGCCTATCAGAAGCTGCTTTTAACAGTAAGGTGACACGAAAGTCGTGATACTATCAACTCGTTCCTGGGGTTGCAACAGGGAGGGAAAATGAAATCTCACATCAGTTAAGCCTTGTCTTACGTTTCAAAGATTTAAGGCAATATTTACAGTTTTCTTTATTGCTAAGGGATCCATCATTTTGAAACTATCCCCAAACGAAAGTGAGCCTTTTGCTGACAGTCATTGATATGAAACAACTTTGCATTTAAGCTGCCAGAGAAACCCAGCTCAACTAAATACAGCCCAAATTGTTAGCATTTATAATTTCTACTACAGACACACCTATGAGGTCTCACCAAGCTCATGATTTCATTGACATTTTATAGAAAAGAATGAGAAGCTGCCCCTTCTCCCAGAACAGTTTTCTTATGCACAGCTGTATGTGGGCCAGTATCGACACGCATTTTATTATCTGCACTGATGTGAAGTCTTGAGGCAATAAATATTACTGCTACAGACCTGTCTAATAACCTCCATTTTTATTCCTCTGCCATTGCATGGGAACAGCGATATAGAGGTTAACAATGACATCTTGGTTTTTTTCCTGAAGAGATGATTTAAATTGGGGCGGACCAACCAACCTTTTCAGGGCTTGTGACTAAATGTCATGCTGAAGATCCCTCCCTTGCAGTACATGAGCTTATTAGTTCGAGCTCACAGCAATAAGTGCTATGGTCCATGCAGGGATATGGGCAGTGTGTGGCTGTTAGGGAGTCACACGCTGCCCCAGAATGAAGCAAACGTGGCATGCCAGGAATTATCCTCTGGGTCACTGGGAATAGCTGTCAGAACTGGGATTCAGGCTCAGTGTTTCTTGTTTTGCAATCTCATCCCAGAATCAGCTCTGATCCTGCTGTGTGTCTTGTGGCACATGTTGTCAGCAGGACTGCAGAAGGTGTCATGTCAGGCTGAATTAAAAAAGAACACTGTCATTTTTGTCATTTTCCAACCCAAAACATTCTATGATTCTATTATGATTGTGACACCTCAGTGATGGCCTTGATTTCACTTAACACCTACAGGTCTATTTTCCCACCTCCTTCTTTAGTCTGCTGTCCCTGAAAAGAAGATACTACCCATGAAATTACATAGAACTAACATTATCAACATCTTTACATTCCATAAAACCACTGTAACAAGTAGTGCAAGCTGAAATGGTAGAAATACTGCTGTAGTGAAAAAGAGACAAACCTCCTGTTTTACCAGTAAGCCAGTTGCAACACTGCTTGAGATTTTCTTATTATTACCAGATGGGGAGGTGGATCAGAGAAAGATAGAGACAGAAATGTGACATCCAGCCAGGACAACTTCTCTCTCCTCTGATCCAGAAACTGAGCAGAGGATGGTTTATCCACTGTGCAGTCCTCATGGTGTCTCCTCTCCAGCAAAGAGCACCAGCAAAAGCTGCAGAGAGTCTTTCGGGTGCCCCAGAACATAGAAACAATTGTGGAAGCAAATACACGAGGAGCCTTTGACTGTTCAAAGAAACATTTGCAGTGCTGCCTGAACTTCTTCCAGTGTGTACTAATACACTATATCCTCAAGCTCTCTCCACTTCGGCCTCTCACATCTTCTACCCCCAGGCTTATACTTCACACCTGCTCCATCGCTTTGCTTTTAGCTGAGTCCCAGCTGAACAAGCAGAACCACTGTAAAATATCCCAGAAGCTACTATGAAAGTGCACTGTCCTGCTGTGTGCACATAAGACAGTCTTAATGCTTGTATGAAGTCTAAAATGTGGGCTCCTGACCTATTTCCCACAAATCTGTCTCACACAGACCACACACTTTTAGGGAAAGAGCTGCCTATTGTCTGTGTCTACAGTGTCTAAGATACCAGGGCTCTCTCCTTGGTTACTTGGTAATAAATGCAACTTTATTACTTGTTAACAAATGAAACTGATAATAATAAAGTTCTTCCCCAGAGACAAAATATCAGCTAAACCTACTAGGAAAAAAAAAATAACAACCTTATTTTAATATCCTTGTATACAGAAAGACCTCCTTAATCAGCATGAAGCTTAAATGAGGTACTTGCTTAGCAGGAACACCTACACAGGAACTGATTTTCAGCAAATTGTTTGAGATGTCCCTCTACTCTGGATAATTTTCAAAATGATCACTCCATCATGCCTGAGGCTGAGAAGTAGGACATTACAGGTACTAACAGGTACCTGAGTTCTCTATATTACAAGCTGTGACATTCTGATCAATTTTCACACCGTATCACATCTCACTTACAGCTGCATTTGGGCTTCAAAGCCAACTCATTTCAGTATTCAGCTACACGGGGAAATTAACTGCTGTGGCTACAAAGCAGAAAAAAATTCATGGCTACAGAGAAGATAAGGCTCTTCCAGTGCACTCTAATCTGGAACAAAATCATTTTTATTCTAAAGTAATATTTATTCTGAAATTAAAACCTATGTAGCAACAGAAATATAATAAATCTTTTATATTTATATTGCTTTTCATTTGCAGAAAATGAGAGTTCTTACACCACTGACTATTATCCTGCATTGCTACAGTGACCAATTAACCACTGATGCCTATGTCAGCATTCACCCCGGCTGGTTCCAAGGTAGCCACACTGTTCACTAATTTGGCAGCTCCTGTTTTTTTTGTCTTCTTCTGTTGAATACCCTTTATCTGAGAAATAGGCAGGAAAATGAGGCGTATGCACGGGGAGCACACACAGCTATTCAGGCTGTTGCCAGACTGCACTGCTCTTCCCCTTACGTACAGTGTGGTCTCCCATGAACTAAGCCAGGTCTTTATATTCCCACTGCTAATTTTTCCTTGCAAGCACAACTAGTAGTTCATTAATTAAGTAAAACTACAGTTAAAAAAACCAAGCCAAAACAAAATACCCCACGATCTTTAAACGCAGAAGACTCCCCTCACCATTCGTTAAGCCATGTTTAAGCTCATCTAACACCATACCAACACCAAAAAGAGAAGTTCTTTCTCCAGCCTCTTTGCTGTGTGCCTAGATGCCATGTTGTGGCTCAGTGAATCAGATCAGCTCATTCAACCAGCCAAACCTAGTGAAAGAAAAAAAGATTCAGTTTCAGCTGGATCCATGAGATGATCTCACTGGACATGAGTAAGGGAAGGCAAAGCCCCAGGCAGCTGTGGGAGCAGAGAGAGGGAGCATGGGAGATAGTTTTAGATTGACTTGGATTGCAAAACTCCGTGCTGACAGTGCAGCCATTCAAACTGCTCCTCAGGAGTCAGACATTTCAGGTTTAGAATAGAGGAGGGAAGCAGTGACAGGGCAGGAAGGCACTTGCATGTGCCCTAAACTGAGGATGCGGCTGATCACTTCAGTCACTCTCAGTTCCCTATTCCTCCCCCAATTCCTTGTATTGTGCCAGACATTGAATCAAAACTTCAAGCAGGGATCTGAAACAAACGATAAACCAGCTACTGTTTAACACTCATAGTCTGAACCTCCTGGTGAAAAGGCACCCTGGGGTTCCTGTAGTGATCAGATGTATCACAGTTTCACCTCTGGGCCTTGAAAAACAGAGAATCACAGAATCACAGAACCACAGAATGTTAGGGATTGGAAGGGACCTCGAAAGATCATCTAGTCCAATCTCCCTGCCGGAACAGGAACACCTAGATCAGATTGCACAGGAACGCAAGAGGGTCACAAAGAGAGAGAAAAGAACTATTCCCCAACTTAGCGAGACTTGGCAGATATCTAATTACCAGACTTTATTTTCAGCCTTCCTCCACACAAGATTTCAATGGGCCTTGGCTAAGTGTGCTTAGGAAAACTTAAGACGCTGCAACAAATCACTCCAGAGAATTAAATACTTATTAAGGACGGGAATTATCTGATCAAATCTAGATACTGTAGACTTCTGAGCTGGGCCATCCTCAGCTTCCTTTACAGCCAACATCCTGGGAGGCAGGATTCTTCTCTTCCTAATGTAGATACCTGAAATAGGTCAGAGGAATTGTCCCCTAAGCATGCCAATTTCTCTCCACTGACTATAAAGGAAGCCCAGAATAACTAATACAAATGGAGATATTCACACTGCAGATGACTTGTTGGTATGTCTATTGCTCAGGTCACCTCTCTGGTGACTTAGTTTCCCTGTTGAATAACTGAAATGAAGTTATGTTTTCTCCTTTGAAAGGCAGTTTTACCTCTGTAGACAAGAAATACCACAGAAGTTAAAAGCTTTTCAGAAATTATCTTTTCTGTGTTACTAAATGGACGAAAATTAATTGCATCTAGTAAAAATAAATTAATTTCTTCAAATCTAAACTGAATTCCTCACAGGAATTATTTAAATGATTTTCATAAATTGGTAGTCTGGTGACCTTTTGCCCCCAGCAAATTTCAAAGTTGTCTCTAACATGCAATCAGCATACTGTAAGAACTGAGTAACTCCTGTTAAAAAGGAACAAGGTTCAAAAAGACATCTGAATTGCCAAAATCACAGAGGGAAGTCTGATGACCTTTTAGTCACTTCTGATGTAAAAAGAAAATTCAGATTTACATTTCTCCCCTAAACTCTGCAGCTTTTAATGAACAACAGTACCAGGTTTGAGGAGTTTAGTTCACAAAAAATATGGAAATAAATTGTCACTCACCCTACTGGGGGCAGGTTTTTATTACGCAAAGGCAGTGTCATGTCCCCAGGAGACCTGTGCCAGAGAGCCCCAGGAAACTTTCTCTAATTTATATTTGAGATGACAGGCTGGGATTTCTGCACCACACTGCACAGAACCACCTGCTTCAACCACGTTGGGATCAGCCACTGTCTCTCTGTGCTCCTCCATCTTCCAGAACTCTTTTAACACGACAAGAGTAACTGCATTTGACATCTCTAAGCTCCTTCACCCAAGGGATATCTGAACAGCAAGTTGATTAAAATGACTCTAGGACAGCATTTGCAGCACAAAGCACTATTTAATCAGACCCCCAAAAGGAATAAAGTGCATAGAGCAAAAGAAGAAAGTAGTAAAAAATTCCTACGTCTCACTCACATTTTTGCTCCTTGTTTAGTCTTTTTTTAAAAGTTCCCTTCAGTGTAGCTAGCTAATTCCAACTTGAAGCAGAAGTCCTGCTTCCAACATGGCCTCTTGACATCATTCTTATGAATTTACCAGTCATTGTTCACTCAAATCTGTCCCAGCCTCTCACCATATTGAAACATCCTCCCTTAGTAGGTCAAGAGAACCATGCATTAATTTCTAAAAACTACAATTTGATTATAGAATGGGACTGGCCACACAGAGCATTACTGCAGAATACCAGGTAAGGTTTGTGTCCACACTGTAGCAACTCTGCAGTAGCAACTCTGCAGTAATTCCTCTTTGTACACTTGCTCTGTGTTTTCTCCTTCATTGCCAGTTCTCAGTGTTGCCTACACAGCTATGGTATGTTAAAACTGGGCCCAAGAAATTAGTCCTTCAGGGCTTTAGAATTGGTTATTTTGTTCTAGGTGTCTCCTTTACACCAAACTCCTTCACAAGTTACACCACACCAATTTATAATTTCAGTAAGTTATGAAACAGTAATACTGAGATTTCCCAGTTAAAGGAGACATCTTAAAAGCTAGTCCTTGTTTGCTGGAATGTATTACACTGGAATCCTCATCCTCCCCTCTTTTTGTTGGACAAGACTGCAAGCATCTTTAGAGGATCTGCATTACAGCATTGAATAAAGCCAACACCTAAACTATAAAAAAGTGCTTGAGCCCAAAGAAAGAAAAAATAAAGCTCTGATAGTCCTAAAAACCGCAATGAGAGAACACCACTTAACCTTTAGGTTTGACTGCACCTGGGAAATTCCATCACCTCTGGGCCATTACTGCTGTGCCGATTAGACCCACTCTCAGCAGGGTTACTCAAGATTGTGGATTAAAACACTAGTGCCAGCTGATAGTTCATCATTTGGAGATGAACAAGTGGGACACTTTTAGATTTCCCAGTGGAGGCTAGGCCCTTCAGGCTGCTTTCTTCCTTATCAGGAAGAGGAATTAAAAAAAAAAAAAATAAGGCACTTTGCTTTGACATCTACCTTCAGTGATACAGCACTCTACACCTCAGCAGGAGGCCCAACCTTGTAAAACAGATTGTACCGAAAAAAATTCAACTGTCACTTGAAAATGCTGAAAATCAGACATTAATGCTGTGGTAGAGAAATGATGTATTTCTTTAGCATCTTATGCACATCAGACTTAAGTTAATCTTATCAGTCAGTTGGCTGAAAAATGAAAAGCTGGTTTTGAAATACTGAAATGGCTTCATTTTGAGATGTTAGCAATGGACTCAAAAAATACATGTATATATTCACACATACACATCCAAATATATACACAACTAGCAACCAATATTTACACTTTTAAGAGAAGAGAAAGTAACTCTCAACATTTGCCATTTTTGAAAGAAAATCTAGATACTAGCATGCTGGAAATAAGTAATTATTACTAATTATGATCATAGTTGCAACAACATGATAATGTTTTAAACTTGCAAGATTTTTGATAAATTTTAACTTTGGAAAATAACTTTTTATAAGAAAAAAAAAAGTATTTTCAACTAATTAGGACCAGCCACAAGGAATATTTAATTAACCATTGTATTAACAAAAGACATTTTTAAAAAATAATTTACATCCAGATGACTACCTACAAACCGGCAGACTTCTTGTTAGACCTGAGTTTCCTCAGCTCCCATCTGCCTTCAGAGGGATGATTTCCCATTTCCTTGTGAATTCTTTTTCTGACACCATAGTAATTTTGGAGACTAATTTTTGCTACCAGTTGGATTGCAAATCTTAAGTTACGAGTTTTTTGGGGGCAGTTACCATGTTTTTATTCTGTTCTGACCACCATGAGAGTTCTGGTCTGTAACTTAGCCCTCACAGGCACTAAAGACATACATAGTAAATCAGAATTAAAGGCAATGATTACGTCACGTCTCACATCTCACAACATCTTTGCCTTAGCTGTTCAGTCAGGCTGATTGGTTAAGATAATTTTACCAAGCTCAAAACAAGAGCTCTCCCAGCAGTGTCCAGCACACTGGGCAGCTCCTCAGGACTCTGCAGCTCCTGGCACCTTGTGCTGTGTGGTGGAACATGTTGTTCACCATCACCCTGGAGAACATGGCAATGCTTCAATAACAAGCAGAGGAGATGAGTAAGGACCTGTGGTTGAAAAATGGAAAAAATCCCACAATCACAACACAAAAGGGGCAAGTGAGATTCAAGACCTTTATCTGTAACACTGGGGAAAGACTGCAGGTAACAGACCAAAGAATTCTTGTGGGCAGCTATCAAGGGAATAAAGATTCACAGGAAACTGTGCTTGGGGAGGATGAGAAATTTATTTGTACCATCCACTCCCATACCTTTTCCCAGATAACAATTAGACCCAGGTTTCCTTTCCTTTTAAAACAAGAAGTATTTGGTTCTTGGGTTAAGTTAGACAAGGACAGATGAATTCTCCACCCAGAAGGAACCCTTTCCCAATCTTCATCCTTCACTTCCTTTCCATCAAAGCTAGTCGTCCTGAATGTAAAAACCCTGGTGAAAACGTATAATGTTGAGTAACGCTGAAATATCTGCTTTACCCTCCACTCTCAGTGTTTTGTTCTTGTTACTCTTTGAAAAGGAAGCGTATTTTTGAACCATGGTGAATGTATGAATGTGTACTTCACCCTGGCACCTTCTCTCGGAAGGTGTGGCAGAAGGAAGAAGGTTATGGCAGCCACTGTTGGGTTGGGACATCTGTGGGCCTCACTTAGGTTTGTGCCCTACTGTGCTAGATGCTCTACAAAGTATTGTCCACTAGTAAACAACTGCCAATATGAGCAAATGCTCACTTCGACCCTTTGGGATGCTTAGCAGTGGTCAGGCAACGGAATATCACATGTCCCTATTTTATGTCCTCCCAGATGCAGATTACGGAAACTTGGCAGAAAAGAAACACTTTGGGCTGTCAGTGCCAATTCATGAAGAGATCATATGACGTAGTGGTCTACCATGTGTTCAGAGGATGGCTTCTTCGCTTAGAAGCAAATCAACCAATTGTTACATTGGAGCCGTGTTTGTTTGTTTTTGTAAGAACACACAGCAAACAAAATCAGCTTGCTTGTTTTGCCCAAACCTTACACTTCAGCGCACAGAGTTCTGACATTGCTTTGCTGTAAAACTGGAGCTATGCTGAAAGAGAATTTGGATCCTAGCATGGAAGGCAAATAAGCTCATCAGAGTGATAAGACCTAACAGCAGTGAAAAAGCTTCTGCAGTGATCTTATAAACCTATCCTGTGGGCAAACTCTGCTCCACTTTCAAAAGGCTACTGTAGCAGCACTGAATGTGGGAGTTTGTAAAGAAACCATAAGACTTGTGGTGTGTGCCCTTATTTACATGTTAATCCTCAGAATGCTTTTCCATGTCACAGTTATTTTACAGCTTGCAGATACTAGTGTCAACTCTGACTTCAGAGTAAAAGTTCAAGGCCTTTGCTCATGTGTGTGCTGGACTCTTTCTAACATGCAAAAAACCAGCACTAGTTCTTTTCCCACATTTAACTTCTTTGGCAACACACTTTGAAGTACAGTGTCACAGTGCCAAAAAAAATAGCACTGGTTGCAGATCTCTGACAAATCACACCAAATTCTGTCATGGTGAGATAAAATAAATCAAAGGCATTTTTCTCTGAGCAGTGCATGAATAATGTTCAAAGCTCAAAAATGTAAAAGAAATCAAATTTGTTATTAGTCCTCTGATTACAAGCAAAAAACAAGAATCTTTTCATTGCATGACACACTGGAAGAGGCCCAAACTCTTTCCTTTTTCTTCCTTGGAGAACTTCCCTCTCTCAGACTGAGTAAGCGGGCAATAACTAGGGAAGCAATGACATGGTGCTGTTCTTTGCTCTATTCTTCCTTTTAGCTCTTATTTGCTCTAGGAAACCCGGGTTGACTATCTTGACTGCCCTGCCTCCAAATCACAGTAACAGCTCCATAATCTTAGGTGAGGGTGATGCTACACCTTAATGACCTCAGAGGGCAGCATGCTTTTCTGCTTTCCAAGTCCCAAGGGTCTCATTAGAGGATCTGCTAAATCAGGCTTGTACAGTCTACCATTAACTGCAGAATTTAATTAGTCTAAGTTTGCACTGATTTGCATTTAGGAAAGGCTGAAGCTTGCTGAGTTGTTGCTGTTATCATGCTGCGTTTATCTTTTTCTCTGTTTTCTAAGGGTTTTTTTACAGTACATAAAGGTCATGGGAACAAACAATCCTGAAGATGCCATCATACTGGGGGCTTAGGTAAACGCTTACTAGCAACAGAACAGACTTAGTAGCAATTCTGGAGTATACCTACCCCACATATCAGAACAGGCAACATTAGCATGGTATCATCAAAAGAAATTATGAGCAGGGCAAGATGATGGAGCTCTTGCATTGAGACTCTGAAATGCACCCATGGGACATGCATTTACTAACTGCTTATTTAAACCATACAAGTTTCCCATACCCATAATGTCATTGAGAAAATGCCTGCTGACTTCAACGACAGCACTGCTAAGCCTGACACTTTTGGTAATCGTATCTGTGACACTGAAATGCTGATCAAGCTTTTTGGTGTCTTTTAACTACATCACCCTGGATGAAGACTTAATAAAAAACATCCCATATTGTTCTTTTGCTGTTAGAGTTTCAGTGATCTCGCCTGCAGTACTAATATGGTTTATATTTCGAGTACTGGCAAAAAGAAGTTATTTCCTTCAGAGTTCTTGCAATGTCACTGGAGAAGAGGAACTGTGCTGCTGTAGCAGAACGTCTCATTTCCCATCTTGCAAGGTCTCTACCATGACAAGTTCCTACTTCAGTTCTTTGCACAACACCACATATCTGAGAAGCCCTGTGGAAAGCTTTTTCTATTCTCATTCTAAACACAGCCAAACATAATCACTCTGTGCCAAAAGGAAAAGACTGCAGCTGGTAAGGAAATTAAATTTACTCCAAATCTTCCAGTAATGCATTATAGCATAAATGATGGAGGGATAACAATCAAGACATACATAAAATGTCTCAGAGAGTGCTTTAAGATTTTAGGGCTCCATCTAAAAGAGCAAAAAAACCCATCTAGTAACCATATCTTTTTTTTTTTTTTTTGCTTGTGGATGGATTAATAAGATGAACAATGTATTAACAGTACAAAGTTTACGCTCTCGTATTCATTTATCATACAGCTCTTTTGAATCCCAGTAAATGCTAGATCTTTTGCCAATTTTTTTTTAATGGAAGATTGTAATTCCAAAGACAAGTTCATATATTTTTCTCCAGTGCAACCTATCCCTTACTGGGCCTTATTTACCAAAAGAACCTCCACCATGAATCTTTAAAATGTTCCCTGGAAAGACCAGAGCCTCCTACTGAAATCACTCCTAAAATTCTTGCTCTCACATTATTATAGTAAAAAATTTGTAAATTAGAAAATAAAAAGAATAGTGCCTCACTTTTTTTAACCTTTGAATATGTTTTTAATCAGAATTTCTCAGCTGAACTTGCATGGAAAAGCTCAGTCACAAATACAGAAAATTCAAATTACTACACCATCTTTGCAAGCAAATAGCTAAATCTATACCCAAAACCATTTTGATGTTTCCTATTAACTGAATATTAGGTGTGCTGGAGAAACTGACAGAAATTCTAAGATATGAATTATTTGTAGAAATGTTTTCGCCCTCCCTAAAATTGCTTTCAAGCACCTGGAATGCATTGCTAAGCACTATACAGAAATGATCCTGTTTAACATATTAAAATTCAATTTCCATTGGAGAAAAAAGTGTATTTGTGAAGTATTTATATACACAAAGAAGCATAACATTAGCTGCACTGTGGAGATGTTATCACTTACAGCCACTGAGTGCCTCAAGTACAAATTAGAGGATAATTAATTTAAAATAGTCCTGTACTAAAACCCAGAATGAAGTAGTTAAAGAAAAAAGCTGTAATAGTTCCCATGGTAGAATTTTCGTTATAGAAAGGACATGAATGTTACATTAATGTACTTAACAATGAGATATTGGAACAGGCTGTAGGGTAGGGTTGACCTCACACAATACAGGGTCTTGAGTAAGACTTAGACGCACAACTGTACATTATTCCCAAATTTGTCTGCCCCACCTTGAGGTCCTGTTTTACTTCCATCTCTGCTGACTTGTTTCCTGCCTCTTGACATGCATAAGGCAAGTTACTAGCTCCTCTTTTACAGGGTTGCAAGCTATCAAAAATTGTTTGATAATGATTTGGGGTAAGAACTTGAGCACAAGCAGTTGTGGCAGAGCCACAAAGGGGGAAAGTTGGACTCATGTGGCTCCAAACATTTGCTGCACCACCACTATGTAGGACTTGCTCTGGCGGCCTGCAAACACTCACCCATGTGAGCATCTCTGCATATGACACTCTGCAGCGAGTTCCAAGTATGAAACACAGATGCAGGTTGTTCATGCACTTAAGCATTTAAAGATTCAAAGCCTTGGCTTTTGCCTAGGCGACAGTTGAGGAAAATTATGTCTGGTCAGGGCCAAACTGTTTCAATTTCATACGTATCTTTTCAGTAAGCAAATTGTTTCTTATGTAATAGATTTTTTCATATATATAATGCATTTCTGCATTCTTCTTTTGATATCTGTGTAGAAACCCATTGCAAGTTCATAATTACAATCAAGAGATAACTTTTTTACATGGAAATTTTTTTATTATTTTCTTAGGAAAATACACTCGTGTTTGTGATTTGTATTTTCCCATTGTCTACTGAGATACTTAAATAAGTTTATTTTAGGCTTTTAACTTTAGGCTATGTAAGGTTTTTCAGCATATTCAAATACATCTTTAACCTCAAACCACACACTTGGAAAAAAGAATGTATCTATCAGTAGCAAATTATATATATGCATTAAACAAAACTGTTCCTTCTTAAAGTATACTTCACGGTTCCTAAAGCCCCACTGACAGATCACTCCTATCTCAGGTAACTGTGGATTTTACATAAATATTAGTCATACTGCTTTGCAGTATTTTGCAGGAATGCTAGGGGCACAAACCAGATGTTTTCTGTGCTATTCCAATGACACTGAAGAGAGGCAGTCATTCATATTAGAAATTTTCAACTGCCTAGGTAAATTCTAACAGTTATTCATGTAGCCATTTTTTCACCTTTAAAGATGTTCTTTTTAATTTAAGAATGTTGGGTTTTGTTTTAAAACTGAGGAGAGGATTAGTGGTGGAGGATTTCTTTGCAGTTGCAAAAAATGTGTGAATTTCACAGCAATTATAAGGTACTGCAGGATTTCCCATAGCCTTCCCCAATGATTCCTTCTGTATCATTATTTCCCCAGGAAATTGTCATCTGTGCCTGCAGTAAAGTACATCAACAGCTTTGCATTACTTCACAATAGTGTTGCTACTAATGTTTTTCACCTAATGATGAAGAGAGACTTAATGTAGTAAAAGCTGCACATATATAAATATAACTAAATTAAAATTGCTGGAAAGCACACTACTGTTTTCCCAGGAGGCTAAAAATAGTTTAAAAATAGCCTTAATAAATGACAAACAATTTTAATTAAAAAATGGGTTACAGCCCAATATTCCTGCTGCCTGTAATAAAGCTGTCATCAGTAAGCTACTTCCTGCAAACAAGTTCTTATACAGCCAGGACTCAAACGAGCAGAATGATTGTATCATCCAGACTGATATTAATTCTGAAGAAAAATTGGACTCTGAATTATTAAGGAAGACTGTCACTGAAGTTTTCTTTGAACATCCGTATCCTGAAGCCATATAAATGTCACAAAAAGCCACAGCACTTTGGCTGTGATTCAGCACAATTCAACCAGTCAATCAAACGACCTCTATGTTTAAAGCTAAGCATGTGCACAGTGCTCCCTGATGAATCAGGCCTCAGATTCACACTTCACTTTATGAATCTGTGATTACCATGTTTCTAAGCAGAACCTAGGGTCATAAATTCCACAGGAAAATGCTTATAGACCTCAACAGAACCTGTTTTGTCTAGATAGAGGGAAAAGTACTACAAATTAATCTAGGATGTGAATTGATAGTCCATTTGCTGTTCCACGCCAATTTCCCAGGTGAATGCTTGGTGCTCATGTTCGTTATAACTTTACACACTTCCACAGTATACTGTCTAACAACAAACAAAGGTTTTTTTGATAAGGACTAAGGACTTGTTTCCACTGAGATTCTCGGGAAGATACATGTAAATTTACTTTGTAGATGGATGAGTTATGCCACATTAAATATCTGAGAGGATAGTCCCATATGGAATTAAAATAGCTTTAATTTAATTTAGCTTAATCCACTTCATAAGTAAAGTAAATAAAATGAAATGAAGGCTACTTTAATTCTGAATGAGAGTTCAGTGTGGCTTAAATAGCCAACTGACAACTATTTAGTTAATTCAGATGAACCTTGCTGAGAAGCCCCAAGCAGATGAACTCTGACAGTGTCCAAATAGAAATAAGGGGTAGATGACCTTCCATAAATGTTCGCCCTCATCTGCAACACACAGATACGGGAAAAGGCAAAGAATAATTGTGTTGTATTTTCAGACTGGCTCCTGAATGGCTAATTGTGGCTATATTTTAATAAGAAGCTATTCTAGTGGTACCCCTGGAGCAAGCCTCTGCACCTTTCTTCCCACACAGGACTCTATTACAATCACTTGATTGTTTCAAATTAATCCCTGTGTGCTGACTAGCAAGAAGAAGGTTGAGACCCGTGGGCTATAAACCTGAGGGAGGGCAGGCACCAGTCATCCATCCCTGCGCTGGGCAGAACAATCCTCAGCTCGCATCCTCCCGCGGCGGCGCGGCAGCGTTCAGCACCACGGACAGCTCCCCGCCTCCGGTCGCCACGAACAGCTCCCCCACCCCACCTCACCGGCCCCTCCGTCTTCTGATTTTTCACCTTTGCAGAACGCCCGACCAAAGAAATGCCTTTGAATCGAGATCCACAGGTCATTCTGAAAGTGCAGTGTTCAGGCTGGGCTTTTCCAGGTCACTTGGAGGATTATCCTATTTCTTGAGAACTGGGCATTCAAATCTCATCAAGGTTTTTTGAAAACCTCTGACTAAGCATTACCTTTTATCCTTTAAGAAGGATGCTCATAATATCATCCAAAGCTCACTTAAGTAACTAGTTGATTCTGTGATACTAAATGACCAGGCCTGAAGGGCAGATCAATTGAACTACAGACTTGGTTTTCTTCCTCGCTTCTGTAACTAAAGCCTGCTGAGGAATTCTGACAACACTCAGCCTGGATGTCAGAGCACCTACCTAGTGTGCCCTGCTGTGAGTTAAATCTACTTGGAATTAGGTGGCTTTCCTCTAATTTCTAAAGGCATTGTGTGTGCATGCATGGGGAATACAAATACCACTTCTCAATAAAAACAGCGAGCAAACCTGATTTGTACAGGAGCAAAGTGCTGACATGCTGGAGTAAGCATGTTGGACTTAAAATGGGAAAGAAGAACAGTAAAATAGTGCACAGAATCAGAGCTTTTCTGTAGTGACTGTCATCCAAGGATCTCCAAATGCTTGAACAGTCACTCTTCAGCAAGCCTTACAATACTTGCATGTGACAGAAAAATGTAAAGTTGCCCACTTTAAAAACAGGTAAACACAGATACAATGACGTCAATTAGAATTTGCTGAAATCAAGATTGTTTTTCTTTTTGCACCAAAGTAGCTGCATCAGTGCAAGTCACTGGCACAAATATGTTACAAAGGAGCAGTATGGTGTACTCTTCAAAACAGGACATACTGCATTAGCAACGAGCTGCACACTGAATTGAGGGACCACATCCATTCTCACTCTGGAATACCCTGGTCTCCAAAACAGCCAAAACAGATAGCCCCTCCAAACTTATCTGACAGGCAAGCAGTCAGCTTGAATACATGTGAAAAGGAGAAAGGATGTAGTGAAGTCACCTCAGAGATAGATGGAAAAAGCAGATGAAGACAGACATGCTAAGAAAAAAGGAAATATAACAGAAAACCCTAAATTATCTTCTGTTCCCTTTGCTGTCTAACTAAATGGGGACCCAATATTAAATCTGTTCAGATTTGCTATAACAGTAATATCTGTAGCAGCTGTTTGGGCACCAGTATTAATACTTTACCTTTAGAGAGACTTGAAAGAGACTGTGAGTTTCCACTAGAGATAGTAATTAAACAAACAGAAAAACCCCAAAATCCCTAAACCCTCAGATGAAATAATTCTTTGATATAATCTGCCCAATGACTGCTTGAAGTTCAAATTGCTTTAACTTTTAGCAATGAATAATAGCCACCTATACAACAATCTGATTAGAGAGCACAGATTCCATTTCTTGTAATTAAAAATCTTGTTCAATATCTTTTGCTTCATTGGTCATTTGGTTAGAAAATGCAGAGTAATTTATGAAAGTGATAATCAGGGTCATTTACAGGATCACTCCATCCTACTCACAGCTCCACAAGTCTCCGCTGTGCAAAGCTGGGGCAGCCCAAATGAAAAGTGACTAAAAACAGCTTTTGCAACAAAAACGTCCTTTGGTCTATCTGGGTCAGTTTGCTAATAGCCATGAATCTTTGTCATTACAACACAGAAGCCTGCGGATAGGATGGCTTAGAAAGACATTGTCCTTATGCACTGCAGCTTTGAGATGAAGTATTGGTTTTGCTTTAAAAAAGCCACATCACCTCATTCTCAATAGCAGTTGGCACCCAAACTCTGTGACAGTTTTACGTACAGAAATATGCAACTGCCTCAGTAGCAGCTAAATCCAGTGCTTTGGATTCAAAATTTAACAACTGCATTTTGCAAAAATACATTCAGAAGTGCTCCTTGCCACATTGCTGAGTGAAAAAAAAAAATAGTAAGAAATAGGAACACTGCAGTGTACCATCCCAATTCTCTCCTGGTAAAGTTCAAAGATTGTCTGCCTCTCCTGTATATCACAGCAAAATAAGACCATAACCTAGATATACACCACAATGCTGCAAAGGTAGGGGAAGATAAACCATGAGGAGACTATGACTTTCATCCTACAGTATGCTTGTAACCACAGGAATGGCCTGAAGGAAGAAGAGGGTGGAAGCTAGATCTTCCAGGCTGGGGAGAAAATCAAGCAGGTTAGGACTGCTGTTAGAAACTTTGTTATTGATGCCTCCAGAGTTATTTTAAACAATGATCCAAAAACATGTAGTCCATACAAGAATTAACAACACTGTAAGAACTGAAACAGTATTTAAATGAATAATCCTTTGCAGATTAGCTTCAAAGAACTCGAGTGTTGTGCTTCAGAACTTTTCTTCTTTTTCTTCTTTCTTTTCTTTTATTTATGTCTAAATAAGCTCACATGACTTGTAGTGTAAATTTTGAGCTGTCTGCTTTAGGAAAACACAACAAACCACTGGGCCAGCATTTATGCATAACTCTTCTGAGTCAGCTGTCACCATTCTCATAGATAGTTGCCAGCTACCCTGGGACACTGGGATCTCTCACCACAAACTCACACTCCTGAGAATACACCACACACTACCAGCCACACAAGCCTGCTATGTAATAAGGATTACTTTAAGTGATAGCATTTCTCTGGGAGCTATTTGTCTAAAGCCAATATGCACATCTCAGCAAATCTGGCAAGGCAAACAAGGACGAAACAAACTGTACTTAGAACAAATGAACACAGGTGGGATTGTGATCAAGAGCAAGTTTAAATGCAGTCGGGGTGCAATAGCAGCTCTGATGTATCTCTACAAGCACGTCTGGGATGACATTAGACTAGTCCTGGGAATGTGGTGCTCAGAGCAGCTGCCTGACTCAGATTCACTGTCAGTGGCTGATTCCTTGAAAACAAGATAAGGAGTTTCTATGTGTGCTGTGGTTTTGCTCTGGGCATCATTTCCTTCTCTGTGCTCCCCTTGAAAGACACAACTGCATAAGATATGCATGGAGAACCAAAATCTAAATGGGTGGCACTGAAACTGGAGCGAACACACAATGTGGGATTTGCATGCCATGTTCAGCTAGGCACATTTAAAAGTCTTGTCTATATGGAGATCTTAGAATGGTCTGCTTGAAACCAGCCTCTGACGTATGCCAAGGACTTTAAGGATACCCTCAGTACTCATCAGTGCACTTTCAGCAACGAGTGACTTTGAAAGTGCATTTTTACAGGAATATTAATGGATGCAAAGGCACTATTGCATTCTTATTATAAAAGCTGTAATGACTCCTCTGGAATCATCTCGGATCCAATGGAGTATCAAGACAAAGCAAGCTACGCACACCCATTACCCATCTCAAACAGCAGATGTCTTTCTGACGAAGAAAAAACCAAGATACCCCTCAACAGAACACATTTTCATCCTGTAGACAGTTCTAGACCCAGTCCTGCTCACTCTATTTATACAAACAACCTGAAAGGAATCAATTCACACTTGAAACACCAAGGAGCTGTCCATGGAGATAACACAAAGACTACAACAGCAAAGGATAAATTAAGCACTAACTAATAGCTTGTGTCTAAATATGCTTTATTCAGTCAGTTTAATTTGCAATACATTTTTAATGGTATTGATAGGTTGTAGATGGATGGGAAAATGATGTGCTAAAAAGCAAAACCAAGGTGAGGAAAAGAAATTAAATCTCCATTTAGTAGAAAAATCATTTAAATATTTGTTTTGCTTCCCAAGATGAAAAGAAGGAACATTGAAACTTCCCAGTAAACAAAATTTCAGTTCTCATCAATCAAAATGTCTCATTGTATTAAAACTGAAATAATTAATTTTCCACATATTATTTATATAACATAAACGTAAATAACCATCAAGGATTACATTTCAAAGTTTTTTCCAGATGTCAAACTTTGGCAGCACAGATTAATTCCTTTTTTTCTAAACAAAGCATTATCAAAACCATTATATTCTTATATGAGGTTAATGGCAGAAATACAGAGACAAATATTTGATCTGGAAATTTTATACTAGATTCCACTATCTGTCAGAATTTTCTTACCAACTGATATATTACCAATTTATTAATACCTAGCATATTGCCCGATCCAGTAAAAAAAAGTTAATTGCTGTGAACCATCTCTGACAAATACTGCCTAGATTCATAATAAAACTCTGATTCAGACACAAACGTGGACATGAATAAAAGACATTATCCTCAGTTTTCTTTGTCATCTAGAATAAACCTGTTTTACAAGTGTAGCTCAGCTGCTGTTGCACAGATTCACATGTTCCTGTCATCTCTTACTGAACACCGTATCTTTAGTGACATGTATCATCTAATACAACGTTAAGTATAGACAAGGACTTGAACTCAGCACAATAAGACATGGTTTATGTACAAAGCAAATACAGACGGATAATACGGGAGCTTCAAATGCCACAGTCAAAACATACAAAGAAAGGGAAGGGAAGAAATTATCAGCCCTATCTTACAAATGGGGAATGGAGGTAAAGACCAGTGAGAAGCTCCATGCAGGGTGCGGTTACCACAGAAGGAGATGGTAGAGCTGCCCTGTACTGACACAGCTATCCCGTGCCCAGCAGCATTGTAAGATTTGCCCAAAGCCATGCAAGAAAACAGTGTAAAATTCTCTCTAAATTCAAAGTTCTTGCATGCCAATCCAAGCGTGTTCACTGCAGGACCGTGTTTCTCCTCAGAAACCATACAACATGTCAACTGCATGAAGTAGATAAGCTGAGGATACCCAACAGCTACTGCTCAGCATGGGTTCCTGTGAGCATTACACTTATTGGCACTTAAATACAGTTTTTTTTGGTTTAAATTTTATTTTTTATTACCAGATCAGATGAAATGTGCACTGGTTAAATATCACATTCTCCCAATCACATGCAAAAGCCCTACACTTTCCACTTTAACGAATCACAGTTGTCTCACACATCCTGGAGCCTCCACTCATCAGGAAATCTTTAAAGCCATTTGACTCCACGCAGCTCCAGCAGGCAAATGAAGTGGCAACAGTGAAATGTTACCACACTCTGCAATCAAAATGGACATCAAGGGCAACACATACTATAAAAAGAAAAGCTTATAGACTATGGGGCTCAAGTGACACATTCATATAAAAGATTTACTATTCAGATTAATATGTTGAATTTTGATCAGACACTTTGCATTTCATTACCATAGGTTAGTCTTTCCTCTTGTTTATAGTCAAAGCTCTATATTTGCTTTTCTCCCCATGGCAGGACACATTTGCATTAACAACTTCCTAAGATACTCCGTATCATCGCAGTGTGGCACAGGCTTTTCAGTCAGATTGCATGACACACACTTCCACTCCAGCATGGCATACACAGAACTGCATCAGTATTCTTTTGCGTCTCACCCTAGTCTGTCCTCATTATAGCTGAGAATTGTTAGTGCCTTTCTTCTCCTCATAAAGTTGTTTCTCTACAGAATCATCAATATCATTTTTGCCTCTCCTCACCCATTCAGCATGCATTCCTACTGCTTGCAAACAAAATGTATAACAATACCACCGCCTTAGGACTTTCACTAACATCAATTTGCTCTGCCTCATGCTCTCCTGTGCTCTTATGGACGCATGCACTCTATCATTTTACTGATGCTGCAGAATCTTGAATGATGGTGCTTCTTGCTGATGGTGCTTTGTCTCACCTTGTATCACAAAGTGGCTCCTTGCATCTCCTCTTCACCCTTGCTGATTCTACTCTCATGACTTAGAGCATTTACAACCAGCCTATTCAAAACCAATGCCCTATTTACCCACAGAAATGATACAGGTTGAGTAGTCTCCCTCCGGACGGACTGCTTCTAAGTATGGAAAAGTAGTAAAGCTGATATGGGAGTCAATTAATAAAGAACTAAAAGATAGGGGTATAATTAATCTTAGTCTATACAGGTTTCTAGAAAATAGGTCTTGTCAAACAAACCTTATTTCATTTCTTGACTGAAATTACAGATTTCACTGATAAAGGTAATGGTGCAGGTGTAACAAACATTTGCAAATGCATGTGGCTTCATTATTTGAACATTTCCATCACTGGACAGCCTCCAGTCCCCCTGCTACCATCTTTTCCAGTTACATCTTTCACTGGCACAGATGCCATCAAATGGTTGGGAAGGTCAGGAGATGCGACCTTCCTCCATTCTCATATCACGCGTGACCTACCACAACATACAGATCCGTGCTGTTAGCATGCAGTGAATGAATCAATTCCTGAGTACACGTGAAATGAGTTTAAGAAGCCCCAATGCAAGACATTATGGAATAAGTTATTTATTAACAAAATCTGAATACTGGTTTTATCCACTCATTCTCTCTCAGAGTTCATCACACTCTCATGTGTGCCAAGATGTGTCTGTTAAGTAGTCTGGCTGAGAAGATTTGTATGTGCCACAGGGATATCAGCTATTAAATTCTCATAGCAACACTTCTTTTCTCTTGACCAGCAATGACAAGCTATTTTTTTGGCAGGTCTTTTATACCTTTTATGAACCAACAGCTGAGAAGGGGTGGTCCTTTGCTTCAGAATCTTGCCTGGTTAGGCATTTGTAAATATTAGCAAGGTTGCAGCTCATTATCTGGCTTTTCCTGTATGGAGTATGTCTGAAAAAATTACACGTCTCTTTGGCTACAGTGTCGCTCCTTGTTGGCCTAACAGGAGAAGGAACTGTGCTAGTGTACATCATGTGCTATTGTCTTGTGGCCTTTTAGTGTTCTTAGAAAGCGGGGTCTTTTGATGGAGAGATGCCTCTGCTGTGAGTTTTACCAAAGCCCAAGCCTTCTGGGCTTGACAGCACAGCACATTGCTCAGTTTTATTGCTGGGAACAATGTTCTTTATTATCAGTACATTACATTCTTCTACACTTATTTCGCTCTTTTTTCCAGTGTTTACAGAAACACATTTGCATCTGTATTTCATTCATATCAATCTTAATACTTCTGTTACAAATCTCTACATGTTTAGTTATGTGAGAGGAAAAAGTGGCTTACTATAAGAATCTCCAAAAAGAGAAAGCACAAGATACTGAATCTAGCACAGTGGATGTACCAGTCTGACACATTTACAAGGCACAAGAGAAATAACTGAATCCACTTTTCAAACAGTAAATGTGTTTACTGGGCTCAGCTTATGTGATCAAATGGACACCATCAGCCCCAAGCACCACTTCTCCTATGTACACCAACAATAAAGACACTACACTATGACTACTTCAGGTAGCTGGGAACTAGACTCACTGTCCTCCAACCCAACACAAGTTCTTGGTGTGTCTGTGCATGAATTCACCAAATGCAGCATTCTTTGACAAACAGACTCTACCCACAGGTGGAGACTATGTGTGTCCTGACTACAAATTTAGTTTGCTCTTTATTTCACTCTAGGAACCAGGACATGAGTGTCTGCACTTGATACACAGCCATTTACCTCTAAGCTGCTTTCCAAGCAACGCTGCTAGCTCCCTGCAAGAAACACAGTTCATGAAGACAGTCCACTCCAGAGCCTGCCCCATAGAGACAGGGCACGCTTAGACCACATCTCCTTCTCCTGCAACTCTCCTCCAGCCTTGTCTCAGTAAGCCTTGCACTTTCAACCCCTGCATGCAACACAGACACGTTCGCACGTCACAGAAAAAAAACATCATTCAGAAGGACTGAATCCTGCCCTTCAAGCTGAAAACACACACACAATTTTAATTCCAGCAACAACGAGGCCAGTTGGGGACCAGGGGGTTCCTGCCAAGTGATGTGGAACATGGACTCCATCAGTCCCCTCCAGAGAGAGCCTGAGCAGTGCAGTCACAAGCTGCTTCACAGCAATTACTGATGCAGCTGGGGCTCTTCCTTCTACAGCACAAAAAGATTAGCGAGCAGGTAATGGATGTTAGCAACCATCAATAACTATCAATTTAGGATAGATTCAAACTGTGACTGAAGATTGAGAGCTTCCCCATACCCAAATGCAAATTGCCCAATTGCCGGGCTTTCCATTGTTCTGCCTTTCTTTAGTCACATCTATTCGGCTTTCCATTGTTCTGCCTTTCTTTAGTCACATCTATTCATGACGTGTCGTCTTTAATACAGCAGGAAGCACAGAGCTCAGGACAGCACTACAGCCATTTGTCACTGTTCTGCGGATTAGCCCACTTTGTCTCAATGTTTTCCGTGATGTCACTGTTAATATACAATGTTTCACAAAGATAGAACTCCTTATAAACTTAAGAGGTTAGGTTAAAAAACACCCCAACAAACCTGAATGTGAAAGTTAAATACTAGAGAAGTTTCTAGAAGCCAGAAACTCAAACTTCATACAGATAGAACCGTATAAAGAGGGAAAACAGGGAATCTTCAGAAGAAATCAAGGTAGCCTCTCCTGAAAATACTGAAAAGCTAAATTTTGTGCCACTGAATTCAGCTAAAATGATCATACTCCTCATCTATTTAATATCTTCCGAAAAGCATGTGCTTTTTCTCCTCATTTTAATCAATCAGAAGGCCTGAATGGCTAATATGATTCTCACTGCTACACCTTTACACCTCGGCAAGTTACTTTTAGGCATACTGTGGGGCCATTTTCCTTTCTTCATTTGGTAAATAATAACCCCCTTATTTCCACAACGGGGCTCCATCTCATTTCACTTGCTTTAGTGAATAGATGGATAGTTCACCTTTGACTTCATGTAATTTTGCTTTTTCTTGCAAGACTTTGGGGCATCAAGACCTTTTTTTTTATTTCCTGTACTGAATTAGAATTCTTTTGATTCCAGGTTTGTTGGGTTGTTTTGGGTTTGTTTTTGTTTTTTGGGGTTTTTTTTTGTTATAGATACAGGCATGATGGACTCTGACTAATATTGCAAAGAAACTTATAAGGAGATTATATTTTATGAAAAATATCTGCAATTTATACTTACAGCCAACTTCAAATCTTAAACACTCCAAATCACGGTCAGGTGAGGTTTAGGGACAAATAAATGCATAATTCATGAAAGCACAGCCATCACTGGTAGCTCTATAGAATAAATAGTCCTTGGTAGACACCGCGCATTTGAAGGATGTACCATATTCATGCTAGCAATATGGAGCCAAATTGATATTTATGGTGTACTCACAATCCATTCAATTCTGTTTCCATTTAACACGCTGGTGAAATACAGGGCAATATTCTGTTTCAGTTACTAGCAAAAGATACACAACTTCAAGCAAAACTCCCAATAGCTGGAGAGCGCAGAAGAGCTGATGACTGCACAGAGTCCACGAGGGACTTTGTTATGCCAATCTAATTAACCTGGAAAATGCTCAGCTAGCACCGTGTTCTGGACTCACACACAGATGGAAAATGGGCTGTTCAACTATTGTGTGTGCAAGGCAGACTCCTCCTAACTCCCAAGTCAGCAGAAACATTTAAGCATATGCTTACCATTAATGTTAAACAGGTGCTTAAGTACGCTGCTGAACAGGGAACATAACAAGCAGCACGCCTCTGGAGTACGTGATTTCTGCTTTAATTGCTATTGCATACACACAGGTTTTATTTCTTTGTTGCCCTTAGATGTTATCAACAGCCTCCTTTTCCTAACAAAACAGCAGTTCTGTTAAAATCTGAATTTAAAAAAAATGGTGAGAGACGCTCTCTTTATAAAAAACAAGATATATCTGTAAAATCGAAGATACTGGAACTAAAAAGGAAATAAGCAAATTTTGTTTTTAAAATTTCTGGAATATTTTATAATTTTGATTACTACAAGAATGTCCAAATCCAACTGAATAGTACCTTCCTGAACAAATTATAAGTGCAAACGTACATGGATAATGCAAATGAAATAAAATGCCCAGAGAATAACATAGAAGCAACAGGGAACAGCATGAACTTCCCTTTCCTGAGAAAAGCTCTCAAACAGCGAGATCAGGAAAGGTTCAGTCATATAGATATGAACTACAATTAATTTCTGAATTACTGCTCTACCCACAGCATACTACATATCATTCATGTGGACCATAGATCTGCTTTTTTAACAGAGTCAATAAACTCCAAGCTCATGAATAGTAATACTCCTGCATTACAATCATTCGCTTTACAAACTAGATTGTCATAAGAGGCACTTTCAGCCCCCTCACAGCCGGATGAGAAGGCATTAATATGAGCCTATTTTTCACATCCTCGTAATTAGGCACAAGAAAAGAGCGGTACAAGCTTATTTCTAGGTTACTTTGGTTATATCATATACTGCAGAAGAGCTACTCAGTATTTACAGAAAACATGCCAAGCTATCATTTCAATTTTTCTCCCTGTTTTTAATAACTTCAGTCCCAAATGATAAACAAATAAAAATGTTTCATTTCCAGCATCTTTTCCAGGTTATCATCATCAGCGAAAAGAAGTGTAAGCGAAAGTGCAGGCATGCAGCATGCTCTGTGAAACATCTGACGGAGGAGCTGATGGGGTTCTCCATGGGGGACAACTTAAAAAATGAGATGAAGTAAAAACTCCAGAGCACTCTTCTTAACCCACAGCATTCTCTTGAATAACTACCTCACTCTGCTTTTCTTCTGCTTGCTTTCTTACCCTGCCTTTCACCTTTTTTTGGTCAACTCCAGCATATTTCACTGTTTGCTATCTTAAAAAAAATACTGAAAATCCTTAGTGACACAGAACATAGTGGGGTTTTGTGTTGAGACTTGGGTCTGAAGGCACCTGAGCCTCAGACAAATTTCTTACTCAGTTCAGCAGGAGTAGTAAACCCGTTAAGTTCAGCAAAAGTTCTGCTTGAGTAAGTGCTGAATAATGACTACAGAATGAGGCCATCTAACGTGTGACTGGAATTAATGCCAAGTCTAACTGTCTCTACACTTGCCTGAGTTGACAAAATCCCCGTAACTTCAGAGGGATTTCTCACAGCAGTGACCACTCAGCTTACCATCCAGTGTTTCACCTGGGCATGCAACAATCCCGCTGTCTTGAATAGTTGATTTTCTCATACTTGCTTTGATTTTGGGTGCGTCTCAGGGTAACCTTTAAAGTCATTATTCCATAGCAATTAGAGATGAGATGGTGGAAATACTTCATAGATGGTAATAAAGTTAATAAACACTGAGCCACACCATGAGAGAGGCCTTATCACTAACAAAATCTTGTACTGGTTGCTGGATGTGCACTGAATTTGTAATTCTTCCATTGTGCCTTGTAAATGTACAAATTGGGAATCACCTGTTTATAATAAAGGGTTGAACTCAGATTCAGCGACACATGCAATAATCCTTCCCTCTGTCAAAATATCGCAGGCAATTCCACTGTTCCTGTTCCTGTTCCTTTTACTTCTATAGCGTTGAAGAGGATATCACTGGACATACAGATTCCACAGGGAACACTTTGTGCTTGGAAATCACCTGCAAGACACACTCTTCTTCCCTGTGCACAGCATAAGCATTGCGACACAGGTGCTCCAGGAATTCCTAGGACCTTACCAATACCACCATAGATGCACAAAGACAGTTTTTGCAAAAGCAGAATTTTAACATCACCTTGATAATCCTCTTCAAGGGCAACCAGGCTACAATGCCTTGCTTGCTCTAATGCAAGCTCTGCTTGCTACAAACATCCTTAAAACAGTAGAAAATCCACAGCATCAACAGGTGAACGTTAGCTACAGCTGGGATGCAGTTATCAAGCATTGTCAGCATTTGGGCTCAAACAGTTTAGATTTATTCTGTATATTAGATTTATTTTTAAAATTTTATTCTCAACTGCAGCCTTTTCAAAATGAACGCTATGGAAACCTGCTAAATGTGATGCTCCACTGGGAAGGAATGCTTCCTAAGTGACAGCGTTCTGCATTAGTGGATTATACAAGATTTACAGTACATAAAACAATTTAATAAATGGACTTCATTTGTTAATCTCACAATAACGTGCAGACAACACACATGCAAACACACAGACCTAGAACAAATGCATGTACTGTCATGACATTAAACTATTTGGATTAAGTAATTTTAAAGCTAGAGGTGCATTATAATATTCTAGGACAGCTCTGTATACATGCAAACCATGGACCAAGTGATTTCTGCAGCAAGATGGCATCTGGCTGAGATGGAGCTCTCCTGCTACAGCTGGACAGTGGCACTGGGAGACCCAACCTGCTTCTGCACAAGCATGCTGGGACCTGGAAAGAGTAAAGCTCCAAACATGCAGCTCATGTACCTCCACATCCCACTGCAAATGTGGCTGACAAACCCAGCAAGATGTGCAGAGTGGTGCATGTCTCATGTAAAGACAGAGGCGTAATGGAGTGTTTAGTGTCATTTGAAATGCTCTGGAATGATTAAGGGAATGGAGCATCTCCCTTACGAGGAAAGGCTGAGGGAGCTGGGTCACTTTAGCTTGGAAAAGAGGAGACTGAGAGGTGACCTTATTAACATTTATAAATATAAAGAGTGAGTGTCAGGAGGATGGAGCCAGGCTCTTCTCTGTGACATCCAGTGACAGGACAAGGGGCAATGGGTTCAAGCTGGAACATAGGAGGTTCCACTTGAATATGAGAAAAAACTTCTTTACAGTGAGGGTGACAGAGCACTGGAACAGGCTGCCCAGAGAGGTTGTGGAGTCTCCTCTGGAGACATTCAAAGCCCGCCTGGATGCGTTCCTGTGTGATCTGATCTAGGTGTTCCTGCTCCGGCAGGGGGATTGGACTAGATGATCTTTCGAGGTCCCTTCAAATCCCTAACACTCTGTGATTCTGTGATGTTTAAGCAATGGACTCAAGACTTAGATATCCGCAGGGCAGATGTTTATGGTTCAGCCAGTACCCCGTATTTCCTTAAGTCCATGGAGAGAAATAGGCATTTAAGAGTGCAGGTCCTTTGGCCCATTTTATATATCAGAATGAAGATGCAGTTAATCATGCCCCCGACTCCACTGACTAAATCACAGAGAGAGCCCAGGCTGACTAACTTAGATGTTACACTGAAGAGGCCAGTGTTCAGTCAGAGGCATCCTATCCCCACCTTGTTCTAATGAAGAAATTCAAGAGCCAGAGAAACTACCACATTCCCACAGAGACTGCTCCAGCAGCTCATCACCTTCATTGTACAAACTGGGCTCTTCATCTTTTAGTCCAAAATGCTCTGACTCCAACTTCCAGCTTTGAATCCTGTTCTGCTTTTATCAGGTGTATTAAAGAGCCTATTGCTGCTAGAAGTTTTGTACCAACTGGCGGTGTGCTTAGGCATGGTTCTCTATCACCTTGTTCTTTACATAGTCAGTTAGACCAATACTAGGTGCATACAAAGCCGTGCCAAGAAATGCAACCTCCAAGATATACAGGAGTGACACGGTGCAAGGGAACATGCTACGAACTATCTTCTGGCAGTTGAAAAAGTCATTCCACAGTGCAAAGAGGGGAACTCTCCCCATCAAACAAAGCCTCAGGCCAGCAACCTTTTCAAAACATACATTTTAGGTATTTATCTTTAGAAAGACCAAGCCAATCCATATTTCATTAATTTCAAAGTAACCTCTCAAATATGGATGACTGCAATGCTGTCCTCCTGATGGCACAGACAGCTCTGTGGCCTCTGGTGCTGCTCAGGGCTTTACCGAACAACAGCTGAGTGGGTACCAGTACAATCCTCAGTCCCTTCAATTTCTCCTCTCTTACTGTTTGGGAAAGCAGTGAAGAGATTCAGAAAGTGAGGGGAGGCGATAGACTATCCTGTGAACAGCTAGACAGCTCAGAGGACGGAGGGAGAAATGAACACAAAAGTGATCCTTTTTTGTTGCAAGAGGAAGCAGAGAAGCTTCTGGGTAATACTGAAGGCAGAGATGCAGGTGGGAGAACCACCATCAGAATCCAGATTTTGAACCTTCCCAATGATGAGAATTCAAGTTAGACAACAAGCCCCGCCTTCATTCTCACACTGCTAAATAGCAAGCTAGCAATGTGGACCACATCTCACAACTCCCAAAGTTATTCTGAGACAGCCTGGCCCCACATATTTCTCACAGGACCTGTGACATCAATGGATCCCGTATAATTCCAACACACCGTGGGCAGACTCTGCACTTCTAACCCCTAAGTAAAGATGTATCTAAAGGGACACTCTACATTAATTGGACAACATTGGGATCCTACTGGCTATTTCCTTGTGGAGCTCTCTGCTATCCCACCTTAAGTGTGCAAAGCCTCTTGATTTCCACCAACTAGCAGCATGACATTAGAACAGGTTCAGTACTTCTTACAGCTTTTCCACTGGGCCACAACACAGCAATTCCAGTGCCTCCTATGCACTGTACCTCCTAACAAAAGTGAACACTTGCTCCCCTTTATGCCTGACCCAGAAAGGATACCAGACTCTTGCAGTCCTCAAAACACAACTTGCCTCTCACTAAGTAGCAGCAGCAGACCCAAAAATTTTCTGCTGCAATTCGTGCTGTAGTTTGGCAATTGAATTTCTGTCTGGCTTTAACTTCAGTTGGAGTCATGACAGCTCACCTGGGAACTGCTACCATAGTTTCCCTGCTTTCAGTTCTGGATGTCCCTGTGTTTCAGATGATGTAGTAGACAGCTAATACGTATCACACAAAATCTGGACTGCATTTGGCTTCAAAGTCAAGTGGAATCTGAGACAAAGGGAAGGATAAAGTAGCAGGGAGTCTGCACTGGATCAGAAACTCCACCGCCTATTTCAACGTGGAAGTTTCAAGAAAAATTAATCTCTATGCAGCTTCTTTACCCCATGGTAGGAGAGCTGTATTCTTGGCTAAGAAGCATTACACCATGTTTCAGTGCAATGTGATTGATCACTGCAAGCAATCAACATGTAGGTAAAATACAGCAAATGAGGGAAATTACAATGGAATATCAATGGCTTTCATTTATGTTTTTAATATGAATGTACTGCTCATGAGAGGCACCAGAAATACAAAATGGGCAGGAGCAAAGCTGGGTTTTCTATTTGGCTGCACCACTGTCTCCAGGAAGAGCAGCAGCACTCCAAGGATGACAGACTAACTTCATTTTCATGCCATTTGTACCCCTGAGGTTTCTGAGGCCTCAGAGGTGCCAGCAGACTTTCTAGGGGATAACACTTGCCACTGGGCTTATTTTTATTTGTTTTTTATATGTACATCCAAACTGCAGCTATCAGAGTTGAGATTTAAATGGTCAAACCAAACCTCTAAATCTCCAGACTCTTGTAGAAGACCTCTCAATGAACCAGAACTGCCTCCTTTGCCCCATTCATAAATTATCCATCAGAGTAAAGCAGAAAAGTGACACATCCATTGCAGTTTCTCTTGGTAGTTTCCAAACATTACAGCAGCTGCTGGCTAGACTGAAATTCAGAGCAAGAGTTTCACAGGAACATCCTTCTAACAGAGACAGCTAGCTACAGCAGAGCACTCGCTCCTTTCACTGACAACTAAATGTGCGAAAATAACAGCATACTCACATACAGCACGTTCAATTTTGCCTTTGAGACCCCTATACACTCTCACTAAGCCCATTGTTTCCACTCACCTAATGGTCTACATCTGAAGGCAGCAGCTCCTTTTTACCTTTACTGCTCCTGTACCTCTACTAAATTGGGTTCTCAGGATTTGCATGAGTGTACATAAGAGAAGAATCTGGCACTACTTTAAAGGTCCCCTTCAAAACAGATCTTTTTGATCCATTTTAAAAAGAAAAACACCCATGTACATGATAGGCCAGCCCCTGGGAAGACACAGGCAAGAGCAGAATAAAACACGTGCAGTTGGTATTATTGCCTTTGACCTGACAACTGAATATATAAGGGAAAACCTAGGAATACGAATGAAATAAATTATAGCTGTACCTAAGGTTAGGATCAAACGTATTAAATCAAAATTAGGATCAAAATGCATTAAATTTATCTCCAAAGTGATAAATATTTATCCCCACACCCTACTATTGCATATTAACTTGAAAAAGCCTGTTGAAAACTCATGAGCCATATCAGATATTACCAGAAGAAAACACTGTGTATTAATCACTGCCTACATTATTTACGCAGAATTAAGAGAAATCCCATTGTAAGAGCTGGAACTATTTCTGTACGTTACATTTCCCCAGCTCCAATGATGAATGGGAAACAGAGCAGTAAAATAAAAATAGGCACTTTTCCAGGTAAATGTTATTGCTTAAAAAAGCCAAAACAAAGCCCTAGTGAAATACTGTCACAAGGATAAAAACATTTATCTCAGTGTCACAAGAATGACTTTGGTTTTGCTGGTCTAATTAGGTAATAAAGAAATCACAGGTGAAGTGACTCCATGAGCTATCACCACACTTAAGAAGGACCCACTACATGGCAAGGGACCAATGTGCCAGTATTATCACTTGCTGTCATATCATTTTAAGAATGAAATAGCTCCATTTAAGAAAGATTTTTAAAGAGAAGAAAATCAATACATGGTTAGAAGCTTGTCAAGATTCTAAGCAACAGCAAAACTGACAGAAAACAAACAAACAAACAAAAAAAGAAAACCACAGTGGGCTTTGAGTTTTCAATGACTTTTCAAATTCTCCCAGGCCATTAATGCAGTGTAAGCTACACTGCACCTCCTGGGACACCACATATACCCAGCCCTGTATGCTCAATGACTGCCAGGTATGTGAGAAAGGACACTCACAGCATTAGAGTTTGACATGACTAGCTCAGGATTCAGATTTTTGTTGTAACAAAGGTGATAAATAAGTAAAAATACTATTTTTTTAATATAAAACAACATCTTCAGGAAAAGGATAAAGAAAGTAATAGTCTTAACTTGCCAGAACTTCCATCAAAAGCGCATCTGAGATTTCAGGATAAGGTTCACTAATTATTATCTTGAAGAAATATAAAATCTGTCCAAACATCTTAAAGCTCAACTATTCACTTAAATTTAATTCCTGCTTTAAAATAATGGAGATCCAGTTGCAACCACAGACCAGATTAACACAGAAACAAGCTGTGTGTGTTTTAGGTGGCCCATAAAAACACAGGCATTAATTAAAGAAAACATCTATGTCAGTGTAACAGTTTCCTCGTGTCGAAATTTCATTGACAGTGTCTCAAAAATGAGTTCTTCCAAGGAAAATCTTTCACTCAGGTCCAGGGAGACTGGCCCAAGTGACAGCAAGAAAGAGCTGTGACTTAGCAGCCTGGGGGGCCAAATCCTGCTCCCATTTGAATTAGAGGCAAAAACTATTGTCTCTGGCAGACAGATTTGAATTGTGGACAGTCCCTGGTGCACAGCTCTGTGTGCAGATCGATCACTCCAGCCTTTGCTCATCTCGCAGAGGTGTGGATATGCGGATCCATTTTGCCACGCTCAGATGCACCAGACAAAAATCCCAGCAGAAGCTGGAGCCCTTTGCTGAATAGCAGCGGGGGAATCCCTGCCTGTCCATCTTTCCCTGACTTCAGAGACCAGCAAGGAAAATGTGTGAGAGGTTTTTAATAATTCTATGACATTGTGTATGTAAATTAGGTTAATCCTGTACTTTAATCGACCAATGTAATCTCAGGTGGTTCATTATTTTTTCTTATTGATAGAGAACATCCTAATCAAAGACTATAATGACCTCTAGGATCAGCAGTTTAAGCAAATAATAATTTAAATTTCCCCATGTTAAAAAAGTTCCAGCACCAGACATTACCCAGGCATTTAAAACACATAATGAAAGGGGTACAATGCAATCACATAGCCTATGCAATTCCACTGGAAAAAAAATGTTTGCAGAAGTTCCTGTTCAGTTCCCTTAGTTGAATTCACAGGTCACATAGCACTGCACCTTCCTCTTAAAAACTACTGCTGGAAAAAAGCACTATTACTGGAGTTGGAAAAGGAAGCATTTCCTTAAAAAGCCAGCAAAGCATTTTACTACCGAACTTAATTAAAGGATGGAGAATACTTTGGCTTCTTTTTGAACACGTCAACACAAGGCATGAGAGAACCACATACTACATTTGTATTAAACATTGACATTTCCCCTCACAGGGGAGGCAAAATACACATCCCAGTGCTTCGCTTGAAAGGAGGGAGGGGCCAGGAGCCCAACAGGTACCCTTTCCGAGCTTCAGGTTATTTGAAATAAGTTGTTTTGAAAGCAAAGAGCCCTGAAGCCATCACGTTTCCCACCGCCCCGGTGCACACCCGCCCTCTTCCAGCCCCGAACTGCCTCCGGCTGCCGGCGCCGCCCGCATGCGGGGCTCTGCACCCCCACCCCCCGGTACACCGGCAGCCCCACCACCCCCCCAGGTCAG
>WKFP01015034.1:134531-172055 GCA_011057875.1 Pterocles orientalis
TGGCGGGGAGGGGGCGCTTCCAGGGACCTGTCCCCACGCCGGGATTTGGGATCCGGGGTGAAGCCCTGCGCACTCCGCAGGTGGATGCCAGAGCTCGCCCCCCCCCGACAAGGAAATGTAAAGGGAAGGGCACGGCCCGTGTGTCGGTGTCTGAACCCCGGCCGTGCCCTCTGCTCCTTTCTAGAGGGGTCCACGTTTCTTCTGTGAGGTTTTCCCCGTCCCTCAGCTGAGCTGTCCCACAGGTCGCTGGAGCAGCTGCTGAAGATCGTCCTCTTCTGCTGCCCTTGCAGGAACGCGTTCTCTTCTCACCTTGGTGCAGTTTTCCAGGGACACAGCCTTGCCACCCATCCCAAAGATTTGCACCTCAGCTTGCACACGTGGAAAAACAGCCTTCCCGAGAGCTGCCTCTTTTGTCTGTCCCTGATTCATCAGAAGTAATGACAGCCATCTCCAGGAGAATTAGGTGGCCACTGATTTCATTTGGCATGAGCAGGACTGCTCCAGGTGTTGCCTACTCAAAAGGAGAGAAGAAACTGAGAAAAAAAGTGATTTCCTTAAAAGCTGACAAGGGAAACTAAGAAAAAAAAAAAGCAGGAACTCTTATTTTCATCCAAAGTTTAACCAAGACAATGGCTAGAGCAGAAGCTCTCTTTTTTTTTCAGTAGGGGAACTTCAGGCACTTCCATAGATCCGTTCGTTATGCCCATCTAGAGCACCTTGAACTCTGGTCCTTCACAGCTTGTAGCATCTTCATTTCATAGGCAATGGCTGTCCACTAGAAATAGGGAACAACGTCTGCAGTCCCATAGTGTTGCTCACACTATATTTTTCCATAAGCCACACAGCTGTTGAAAGATATTAAAATATAAAATCTATCACCCAAGACACTAAGCATGTATCTTGAAAATTACGGTAATGGGGAAGTGAGAGTCCAAGACACCCATGGGAAATGCCAACAGCAGACGATGCTGGTGCCCCTAAGGACTACCTGTGGAAGCTTTTGTTCTACAAAAATGTCACCCTTTACTTGCAGGACTTCTATTTTCTCTCTTATCTTTATTTGGGAACTACTTTCACCTCATACATGGTGCATCTTGAGCAGGAAGTTATTCATTATGTTTCTCAGACTCTTGTCTCTTGCTTTATTTACTTCAATTTTAATGTTTTATCAGGCAGTTCCTGTTGCATCTCAGTATTTTACCCTTAGGTGTTTTAATTATGTATAAACGCAAAATATTTGTTATCTACTTCACAGTTAGTAGTCCCATCTGCCTCCTGCATTAGTTTATACACCAATAGAATTGCTTACCGTATATTGAACTCTGACAATAGTGGGGTTTTGGATATTTTTCCCTCAGCTTTGTCATAATGCAGTTACTGTGTATGTCTGCTTATTTTTATTGGCGTAACTGTAGCAATTGCCTTGACTAAACCAGCTTTGTTTAAAGTTCAGACTACTGGCAAAATGCTTAGTTTCACCTTTGACAATATCTAGTTGTTGGGTTTTTTTATTATTAAACACCAACCAGGATCCATTTGGTCAGCATTTGTACATTACTGTGTTTCCACTTCTGCCCTGAACTATGTCCCCATCATCATAATCCAGAGATTTCATGAGAAATGGGACAGTGTTTCTCAACACTGTGCAAAATTATGATATTAGTGATGCTGGGGCAAAAAAAATCTCATTATGAGAGAAAAATTCTTGAGACCTTTCAGTTTTGGTTTGGTTTTTTTTTGACTCATTTGACACTTTGAGAAAAGAGGTAGCGAACAGTTTATCTCTGAAAGTTTTACGACCAGAGTCCACCTTTGGAGGTTTCCAAAAACTGACTGGATAAAGCCCTGAGCAACCTGGTCTGATCTGAGAGCTCACACTGCTCTGAGCAGCAGCTCAGGTTAGAGACCTCCCGAGGTTCCTTCCAGCCTACATTATCCTGTGACCCAAGATTAAAATGTCTGTTGTGTCACTTCCTAAGATGATTCCAAAACTTCATCCCTCACATTCCCAAAGACTTCAGGTTCTGCCAGTCATGACTTTCGCTGATATTTTTTCACGTCTAAACCACTTTCATTTGGCAGACAGAACAGCTGAGACTTGCTCTCGGATCTTGAAACGTGAGACCAAGTCGTGCTGTAGATTCGTACCTCGAGCTGTGGCTAGGTGGTTCCATAGCAAATGGTCAATGAATGTCCCTCAGCTTTGCGACATTTGAGGCAGCTACAAGTGATATTACCACATTACTCCCTTGAGCACATTAACCCCACTGGACTCCTTTTCATCTGTCATTCAAAAAAACTATAGAGCTTTTCTTCTTGATGGATGTTCTCCATGTTACTTTAACGGAAAGTCACTAGATACAATAAATACTCTCACCAAACAAGGAATATATATGGGTTTTTTTTATGACTAGGAAGTAAAATAGTAAATGCAGGAAGATGATCTGAAACATCTTCCACATTTTTGTAGGGAACATTTTTTACTTGCTTTGAATGATGTGGAAGGATAGCCAATCACCCTGGGACCCAAGAAGGTAATATGATTTAAGCAGCTAAAAAGCTTGCTGGTGGCTATGATGAATTTAAGGCCAAAGATCTGGCCCAGATAACCTCAATACAAAAATGCTTCTTCATCATGTCAGTCTCTTTATCAGAGGAAAATTGTAAAAATTCCTGACTTTTGCATTCATTGGTTTAGTCCCAGTGCATCTCCTTTGTCAGTAGTTACTTTTGATATAAATATGGGAAAGTTCATCCCAGACTCAGCAGTATCTTAACAGCAAGATCCTAAGTGAAACCCCTGTACAAGGAGAGGTTTTTTTTAAATCTGTCCTTTTCTACCCAAGGTACACACCAGGAGGAAAAGCCTGGGAACTTGGACAGGCTTCGTTCAATATCTGATCTAGAGATATTCTCCCTATCGCAGGTACTATGACAAAACCAACACAGCATCTTCATCCACCAACATTTTTATAGGCCATTTTGGGGAAATGTGTTTTTCTCATATCCATCACAGAATGAGATACGTAAAAAAAAAAAAAAGCCTTAGAGATATTCTATTCTTTGTGGGTTTCAATACTCTGAGGCTGACTTTCTTTATCTGAAAAGGAACACAGGCTACAATGCTTACATCCTGTTCACAATACTTTATTTAAAGCTATGATGATAAGAGAGTGGGAGAATTTATTTTATCAAATAAAATCCATTCAATGCATTTGATGCTGGCTCTCCTTCTCACTAGCCAAACAAGCCTAGGAAAAGTCCTGAATAGAAGGAAAGAATTAATTTCACACAGTGTTAGCTGGCTGCACAGCCAGACTTTTATTTATTCAGTATTTTTAAAGAAAAATATTTTAGGGATGTAAGATCACAGACAAATACAACAGCCGTTGTACTAAAAGTCAGTTCTAAGAGTATCAGGATTTCACCCTCCTTAATTTAAGGTTATTTTTTTCTTCTCCCCAATAAAACAATGTGTTTTCAAAATATAACAAACAGCTTTTTCTTTTCAGTCAGACCCTTTTTCGAGGATCCCATCTTCTTCCTGTTAGCCTGTGCTACAGGCTTCTCTCCAGCCTCATTTCAAGACTGTGCTCTCTAAGATCAGGCCAAGTCATACCACACCTTCCGCCGGAATTCTCCCCATCCTTTACATCCCTTCAGACCCAGGTCCACAGCACAGTGTTTCATCATCAGACCCACGTCTTCTTCCCTTCACTGGGCCAGTATGTTGAACTGAGCATGAGGGGAATCTGATTTGGATTTTCTGTCAAGCAAGCTGAGGAGGAACCCAACCCAAATGCTTGAGATCAGATTCAGGCTGGAAGGACCTCAGGAGGTCTCTGGCCCAACCTCCTGCTCAAGCAGGGTCAGGTCTGATGTCAGACCAGGTTGCTCAGGGCTTTGTCAAATCATGTCTTGAAATCCTCCGGGGATGGGGACTGCACAGCCTCACGGGGCAACCTGTTCTGATAGCTGACTGTTCTCACAGGGAAAAAGATCTTCCTTATATTCAGTCTGAATTTCCCTTGTTTCAGTTTATGCCCACTGCCTCTCATCCTCCTGCCATAATTCACTGTGAAGAACCTGGCTCCATCTTCTTGATAACCTCCCTTCTTGTTATCAAGGGAGTTCTTAGCAGCAACTGGAAAGCTGCTATCAGGTCCTCCCAAACCCATCTCTTCTCCAGGCTGAACAAGTCTCCTAGCCTCTCTGCAAAGGGTAACTGTTCCAGCCCCTGACCATCTTGGTGGTTCTGTTGAACTTGCTCCAATTTGTGTCAGTCTTGTACTGAGGGCCCAAAGTGGACCACATATGTGGTCTAACGAGTGCCAAGAAAAGGAAGTAATTGATGAGGGAGAGATGGTCTGTACTACTTGCTTTGCTATTAAATTAAAGGAATCAAGAGGAATGGGATTGGTGATATCCCAAATGAAATGCTTGAATGTTACATCGTGCAAGCCTAATGGAAGGAAGGAACAGAGCTTTAGTGTCAGTATACACATTCCATAATGGTATTTAGTAGTACAACACATTTAAAAAAAAAAAAAAAAGAGTTACAGCAAGAAAAAAAAAGTTGCTTAAGTGGACCAATTTTGAGTTTTCTTACTCAAGCCATGCTACATTTCTACTCTGAAAAACCTTCACTCATACTGTGCTAGAACTTTGCCCCTGTATTTACAACTGCAGTGACTGCTTCTTCTAGTAAAGAGAAAACATTGGAGAGTCAAATAAGCCACCTTTGTTAACCCAAATCAGAGACTCTGAAAAAAAGGGAAATTATGTCATCTCAGACATTCTGAAGGAAAAGAAATATGACAGAAACTACTGAATTTTAGAATGATTTGCCTTTGGACCATTAATTTTTTTTTTAACCCTTACTTGAATTTTTGTGGGTTACTGCCAACTTTGTCACTGCATGGTGACATTCTCCTCCTCTCCCCATGTTCTCCACCTTATTTCTTTGCAAGCATGGCCATTCACTTCTCATCCCTCTCAGTGAGATGCAAGACTAAGCAACTTTACATACTCAGGAAATTTGTGATGGCATAGCTGAAAACTCTTGCCTTTGAGAAAAGACTTACTGATGTGTTCCTGCTACACCAATAGTAATGTATTTTCCCAAAGGTATAATTGGATGGTTTATTTGTCATGTACCAGCTCCATCCTGGGGGAAACAGTGGGGAGCTCAACACATCTGATTTCTTCTGATGCTACTTAGAAAGTAAATGTCGATATATGTGCTTTGACATTTAGTTCTTAGAAAACATGGCAATTTGTTAGATTCATCGGGGATTTGGCTTGAGACGCATCACCTCTGGACAGCTATCTGGAATGCAGTCAACTCCCCATTATCTGTGAGTGAATTATTCAGCTGCAAATAGACCATAACATCTATACAGAGATCCCCAGCTTGTTTTCCTGTAGTCCATGATGAACACAAGAGCTTACAGGCTCACATGGGGCACTGTCTTCACATTGTTATGCTGACACCTCAACTAGCCTAGAAAGAAACTTCCACTGTGCTCTCATAAAAGCAGATCAGATGGGAGAGCTCATGCTAAGATCCATAGCACTAATGGACATGTCATATTTTTACCTTGTTAGGCAGAAGTACCAAGCATACATTTCAAATTCTGGGACTCAAATGAGTCCCCGTCCATACTGAGCATGCGAGCTTTCTTGCTAAGACAGGCAGCAGCTATGCTCCATAGTGCAGCCTGGGCATGAAGCAACGCTGGTAGCTGCAGGCTAGGACAGCAGGGCAAAATCTGGAGGATTTCTACTAGAAGTATAGATTCCCCCTTAAAGGTTCTGGGTTTTTTTGTTTTGGGGTTGTTTTTTTCTTGCTTTTCCAGCTTCTGAACTCCATTAATAAAAGCTAAAAATAGACAGAATTCAAATAATTACTCTTGCATGAATGAAATTGTTGAAGTTGCTAAGGGATTCAGAGTAGGAGGAAAAGTATTCAGAATATAATTTCTGCATAATGGTTGGGTGTGTGAAATTTGAATATATGGTAATGCTAGGAAAATCTGGGCAGGCTCATTAGACTCACTGGTGGCAACAGGAAAATGCTAAAAGGACGCATTACAAGACCTTGCTTTTCAGGCAGGTACCACTTTCTGGTTAACCAGAGACAGTATTTCTTTATACTTTAAAAACTACAAGTCCTGTAGTAGAAATGCCATACACCTCATTAATCACTTTTAGCAAACATCCTTACCCTTAAATGTTCTTTGGATTTCCAGCTGGACTGCACCAATTCCAGTGCCTAACCAATAGATCACATTGTCTTTGCTAAATTAAGAGTATCGTGTGCTACCTAGCTTCTCCCAGCAGAAGTGGGCACTTCAGACTTTTTTAAAAAAACCCACATAAAAATACGCAAAAGCATAACTAAAACATAGCAAGTTAAAAGCAACATATGTGCTCAGTTTTTTCATTAGCACTGAATTGAAAATATGGACAGATTTGTGTTAAACATCTGAAAGTTTGTTATGCAACAGGTTTTATCCTCTAAACCAATTTTAATTTAATTTATACCATTCTGACAGTTACATTTTTTAATGACATTTATGTTGAGAAGGCAAAAGGCATCAAAGTCCCTCTCACTCAAGTGTTCACTCCTGACAATGACTCCAGCCAAACTGTAAAGATACCAAAACCACAAGTCCTAGAACCAAGAAGAATTTCACATATTCCCAAGAAAATGCCAACTGTTAAGAGCCAAGCAAGCTCATCCCACTGAAACCAACAGAAGTCCTGCCATTGAATCCCACAGCTACAGCCAGGGTCTAGCCATAAACTTTCCTTCAGTGCGAAACACCATGAGTCAAGCTCACTATTGGTATAAAATAGCACAACTCCCAATTTAGCCAAGTAGAACATCTGGACCCACGAATGAACCTTCTTTTTAATACATGCCCTGGTGATGGCATATTGCTCAGGCAGCATTCTGCCTTTGGTATATGTTATTTCACTATTTCATTATTTCAGTGCAGTAGTCTTGCAGGTAACTTATTTTGTGCATATCAATGTATTTCTATTTAATTCATGAAATTGTATAGGATCTTTTAGGTAGGTAATTTAATGCTTGCCAACTTCCATTAATTTTTAACTAGACTTTCTAGCCTGGAAGACATACTGAAACATTCTAATTTCAGATCAGGTGGGTCTATGTTTTGATTAAAGAGCCAATTTTTAATTTTTTTTTCTTTCATTGTGATACGGCTGATTAAATTTCTCTGCTAATTACCTGTATTACCTCAGAACACCCTGTGCCTGACAAAAGTATTCAACAAAATAAGACTACATTTAATTGCATTACTCCTTTTTTTTATGACAAGAGGTTGACATAAGCCTGTTAATTCACTTTGACTTCTTCCCCACCTTGAGGGCAACGCTAATGCTTCTTGCTGTTGGATGATGTTCCTACCATAGCTGCTGATATTTTTTGCTCACTTTTCAGTGGACTTTCAGTGGAATTTCATTACAGTGGGTGACCAGATCTTGCAACACAGGCATTGGAACACACAACTTATCCTTCCTAGCTGTATGTAGTAAGTTAAACTCAAGTTCTCAGTTATTTGAGATTAGGTACCTCAGTCCTTTTGAAGAAGTGGATATCATGCCTACAGGTAAACTGTACTGTCGATTGGTGTGAGCTCACCAAAGCCAAGGACTCAGTTAATCTCTTGTGCCAATCACTTAACTTTCTTTAGTTGATTCTATGAAAGCATGAACTCTCTAGGGCAGAGCCTTATTTTTATCACATTTATAAAATGCTGGAGCAAACAGCGCCCCGATTTCTATCCAATAAAATAAAATTTTACACTAGAATAATGCTTTTCCAGTGTTAGTAAGATGGGTCCAAACCAAGATTTTGTCTCTGAATGCCTAAAACATTCAGATAGAACAATCAAGGATCTGATTGCTTTGGTCAGGTTTCAGCTCTAAATCAAGGTATTTAGAACGATAACATACGTCATCATTTTGCCTTCAGTTAAAGACTCAGTGCTGCCTAATATGAGACCAACAGTTTTCCTAGTGGAAACAGAAGCAGCTTTGGGAAAGTTATTAATTTTTCTAGATATCAAGCTAGGTTGCCAGCTTTGGGGTAGGAGAACCAATGTTTAAACCTGCCTTCGGCTTTATTTTCATTAAAAGATACGGTCATAAGCTCATTTTACTTTGAATCATAAATGAACACATATTCTCAATTTGATTTCTAATGCATCCTGTTGTGTCTAATTTAGACACAGTCATTTAAACGTGGGCAAACAGCTAAGTAAGGAAAATGGTGTTCATTGCAACACATGCCCGGAAAACAACAAAGAACAAGCTCAGGAGTCCCATCAGAAAGAGTAAGGATTATGCTATCCTTCTCTTAAAAAGACACATAGATATAAACTGACAAACCAAATCCACCAACTGTAATAGGGTTTAGGAAATTTAGCTATTGACACTCCTTATGGGAAGGTGACTGGGACCTCTGTAGTGTCTCAGTTAACTTAGGCAGATATTGTGTGTTTAAATAAATAAATAGGAACAATACTGTTTTGCTCCAATTCACTGATACAAATAGTAGCTTACATAGGTATTCTACAGAAAGGTGTGAGAAAAAAATGCCCCTTGCTCAAAACTTTGTCCCTCCCTCTCTGTAATTACCCTAGAGGAGTCACAGCTCAGGCAGCTCACCCAGCTCCCAAGGGACCACTCTGCACGGAGGAGCAGCAAAGCTTGAACCATCCCTTCGGAGCAAAAACTTAGTGTCTGGGGTGTGTGGGGAGAAGATGGCTTATGCTGTGATCTGGTCACTGTGGCACTATTATAGCTCCTTTGCATGTGGCACAGAGGAGCATAATTTCAAACAGCCTTTTGGGTGCTGCCACCTCTAGCAAGCACATTCCCCAGCTGATCCCAAAATCAAGGGGTTCTAAAGACGTGCCTCCTGAAGCAGCAGTGAATGAGGGATCCCGGCCAAGGCTGTTGACAGGAAGAGACTTTGAGCTGTGGGCTCGGTGGACAGGCGAAGGCCAGGGCTGTGATGGAAAGCAGGCTTGTCTGGTATGCAGTGCAGAGCCTCTTTGTGATTTCAGTGGGCTTTCATTATCTATTTTGTTTTCTATTTCAGTCTTAGTTGTTCTTTTCTTTTTTTCTGAGAGACGAATAGAGTTCAGTGATTGGTTTGGCAAGATGATATTTACATGTAATTTTTTTGCATAACAAAATATAATTAGAAAATGTAAATATAACTTAACTCCATTACTGCACTGAACAAAATGACCACAACACAGGCTACTCTGGCTCTCCGATAATTCATCATCCAAATTACACACCACATCTCCATTAGACAGTCCTTTTCCACAAAATTCATCTTGCCTTGTCATGGCTGAAAAAGAAAACCTGTTTATTAAATATCAGAACAAGTGAAACAATGAAGTTCAGTGTTTGGAATACAGCAAGAGAAACCATGTTGAAGTAGAGCTCATTAAAACCTTCTCTTACAAACAAGAATATATTTTTGTGCTGACTTTTTTTAAGAAAAAAATATTCTGCCTGAGTAACTTGGTTTTGAAATGCAGCTGTTCTGCATCACGGGAGTTCATATGCCATTAACTCTTTCTGTAAGCCTGGATCCTTGGTTAAATGACATTTGCTTTCAACTACTGTATTCTTTACCAGCTGTATTATGCACATCCTGGATACGACAGTGTGACTTGCACAAGGAATCTTAACTAGAAACAACAAGGGCATAAAAAGACAAAGGCACGGTTACAAGACAGAAAATTTCTCCCTTCTAAATACCTTTTCTTTTTGCTTGTGTTTTGGTTGTGAATGCTTCTGTGGAAAGGACATTCTAGCCATGAAAACTTTTATTTAGCAAAACCTGCAAATTGCATCTCAGAATAGTTTAGTTTGAAAAGATTTGATTAAATATTTATTAAGCCCCTAATTTCCAGAGAAGTTGAGTCCTATAAGCTCCCACTAACTGCCGTGTCAAGTGCAATTGTACAGACTGCTGAAAAAAACCATCAGGCTACCATTTCTCACAAAATCAGCTAAAAATATATTTTAAAATAGTTTTGTAAGAATCAGTTGCATGTTTTAGATAAGAAAAGCTATTGACTCCTGGGATAGAATTCTGCAAGATGTTTTGCAATGTGAACCCATCTCAATCAGCACTTATAAAGTCAAAGAAAATGCATTCTAGAAGTGGAATCACTGGTTCCAAGGATGAACTAATAGGAAATTCTAAATGTAAGCAGCACATTCTAACAAATCCATGCTGTAAAAGGACACAGAGATCAAACATAGCAGAATGGGCATAGTCAGGAAAACATTACAACAGCAGTTCTTCAATGGAAACACATGGAGCAAAAAGAATTAGGGGTGGTGGGAGACTTGGAGGCCTAAAGCAGGACATAAGCAGAATTTCGATGTTTGGGTGTAAAGCTGAAATCATAAGAATTACAGCTCAATACTCATGTCACTCTGGTATCTCTTCAGCTCCATGGACACTGGGGTTTGTGACCTGCAAAGTCAGCCTGGGCTCATATACACTTGGGCTCCTACATGCAAGTGTCCTGGTTTGGAGGAGATATGGTGCTCCAAAGCTTGCCTCTGTGCTTGTATTGCTGGCAGACCAACGTGGAGCAACCACTCTACAGCTTTGGAGCAGGGTGTCCTCTCCTCAGCCCTTCCCAGATGGAAAGAGCTGCGTCTCAAAGTCCTACTGTAGTTAGAAGTGGATTGAAATTCTAACCTCAGGCAGCCATTCACTCTCTCTTCTGTCTCCCATTCACTTACACACAAATTCTTGCTGCCTCCTTGAAATTCAAGTGTTCAGTGTTTATACAGAATGCAAAGAAAATAACTCCTGAACTGAAAACAGGTCTTACAAATCTGGGCCAAAGTCAGAGTGGAGCAATTTGATACAACTCCAAATACTGCATAAAATTGGCCATTACAGTTGTTAGCCTTACTCTCTCTTAAAATCATTGCCATTTTTTTCAATTAAATAAAAATTAGGCACTTTTTGGTACAACAGATGAAACTGTTCCCCAGTTCATTTTAACATAAAGCCTGCTAAAGCAGTTGTTCTGATACTGTTTCCCTCTCTTGTAAAAGAATTTGAAATCAAAGGTGCTCATGAGACAGGAGCTCAGAATACTTATTTTGTTGTTCTCTTTTTCCTGCTGTTCCTCGGGCTGCTCTTGCCTATGTAATAAATACTCCATCTACTCTGGTTTCAGCTGAGTCTGACTTCTGTGTGAATTTATGCATCTATGAAGTGAATAAATTAGATGTGAGCCGAGATGATGGAAAGTAAGGGAAATTCTTTTTTTTTTCTTTATAAATCCCACAGATTCATTCTAATGCTATAGCTATTGTTTTTAAAAATAAAAATGGAAGACTGACAGTTGACTTAACATGCTAGCTCTGTAATATTTAGAGAACTGAATTCAGAACCAGGCTCCTGCAAATGTAAAATGGACATAGGTGTTTCTTTTCACTTCATGTGCATCACAGAACAATTGAGTCATTCTAAGTCCTGTATGAGAGGTGGTGCACAAACCCCTGACCATTTCTGGGCATTGTGCTCATGATCCAGGTTTTCTTCTCTTCTCTCTCTCCCCATCTACTCCCAAACCCTTTTAAATGGCCTATCTTTGAAAGTGATCAACCTACACTTTAGATTTTATTTCATTTTTGTAAATTATTTTCCATTGCTTCTCTCCAGTCTCTCAATCAAGAGTGTGTTTTTATTAAAATAGTCCGTTGTCTACAGTGGTCAATTCTCGGGCTTAAGCTAACAACAAATACCTTCATGTCTTCATTTAGCAGGTTTATATTATAAAAAAGCGGAAATCTGCACGGTGCCCTACAGATTACATAGTCCTATTCTCTAAAACTAAAATCCTTTGACATTTTTATGAATACAGAAGCAATTAAGTAATGGACATAAGTTTGTAGATCTTAGTAACTGCTGAGCACCAATGCAGCACAAAAGAAAGATGGTTCAATGAAGACTTCTCATGTTTGTTGATATTGCTTCATAGCCTCAGGCAAGACACGTTCTTGAAATGTCTATAAATGGGGGCTGAGTGCCAGGGAGCAGCACAAATAGGGCTGCCCCATGAGGGAGAATGAGCCAGGAACCGAGGGTGACACGGCACAAGCGCTCACTGACAGGGCACCATCCCACAGCACCAGAGTAGGGATGGGGTGTGATAGGTCCACCCACACAGTGTAGAGTTGGGTCAGGTCCAGGTCCATTCAGAGAGCTCCAGCAGGAGACCAGTCTGGAGACAAGCTGCCAGCACTGTAGGTTTGGGGTGCATCCAGGGAGGGCAGTCAGTGCCAGGACAGCAGGAGACAGGGCTGGGCCTGGGGACACCTTCAACATAGTTTAAGCAAGCCCTGGACACCTGAGCCCAAGTTTAAGCAGAGCTCCTGGGCCATGAGCAGAGAGTGTGGGCAGAGGTCCAAGATGAGGCTGTTCAGGGCAAATAAGGCTTGTTAGTGCACTCACAACCCTGACATTAAGTGCCAAAAACCTTTGAGGACGAAGATCTTAGCTTCTCTGTACATCAATCCATGGAAGAATCAGGACACTACTAGCTCTGTTCCAGGCTTATCTTTAGAAAGCATGTACTGGTATTCAGGGTTTAACTCAGAGGCCAAAAGTAAAGCCATTACTGTCAAGAAAAGAGCTTGCCCAGCAATAACGCAACCACTCAGGTCTTATCTACATACTCTATTATTCAATGTTCACTAACAAAAAGAAAAAAAATTATATTGAATGGCAGAATTTACAGGTCTGCTTGCACCCAGCAGACCCCATGCAGCTCCTCCAGGTGCTGAGCAGGGTCCATGCAGTGGGTGAATACCCTGGGTGCTGCCTTCTGTAACCAGCCTTGCTCACAAAGCTTATAAAGCATAGCTGTGTCATCTTCCCTGTGGGGGAGTTCTGTGCCACCCAAAGAGTCCCGAAATCACAAATTTCAGGAAACGTGGGATTCAGGACATCCAGGATGGGACCTCTATGCAGTTCTACTTCAGCACAGAGGGGCTAGTTGGGAACAATTAAAAAAAACCCAACCCCTAAATCACAGAAACTCCTTCCTCAGCAGAGCTATTCTCCGTGCACCTTCTGATTTGAGGAGTTTGTGCTGGTTTCTGCCTTCAGACACATTCTCCAGTGCAACCAGAATTTGTCCAGTCTAAGAAACCCCATCACAAATTTCCCACCGAGATTGAGTGTCTGTGACCTACAAGACATGAATTACTGGGACAAATGCCAGGCTTTGACTTCTCCTAAGGAGATTCTGAAATCAAAGTCTGAGGAGGCTGACCTCTCCCTGGATTTTGAGAGAAGGCACCCTGGCCAGAGCAATTAGTGGGCTCTCCACTGGTACAGTGGTCCTCCTTTTCCACCTACCCTGTATTCAAATATCCAAATGTTTTTTTTCTTTTTTGTTCGTTTTAAAAAATATTTCATCTCAAACACAAGCAGCTGACTCTCCTCTGCCTGCTTTGGAGGTGCTGCCCTGGAGATGAACTGTAGAGCCATGGGCACATTAATTTATGATACACCTTTCACCACTGATCATTTGTTGCCTACCCCATTTTCCCAGGGACTTACTCTAACTCCAAAATTGATGATGAAATAAACAGACAAATAAATCAGCCAGCCAGAAATATCTCCCCTTCTATTACCTGCTTCTCTAAGATATGCTGGTTTCCTCCTCACCTCCAAATTTAGTCTTGACTAGTGGGCAGCTCAGATAATATTCAATCTCCATGCCTCTTTCAGGTTATCCATATATAAAACTATCATGACAAAAAAGCAACATGCTGGCTCTGGAAAACAGTAGGGCTATTGGAAAGAGTTTTTCTAGTTTCAGGGCTTTTCACCATAGCCTTCTAGCACACCAGGGTGTGGATACACAACTTCGCAGCAAAAATATCTGAGCTTTGTCAGCACAACAGCTCTCAGCACAGCTTTCTGGTTTGCACTCCTGATGGAGGCTTTAAGGAAGACACAGCTGTTCATAATGTTATCTGCCAAAGAAAGTGACAATAGTGCTCCACTGTGCTGGATGACACTTTTTCTGTACCTATAAAATCTGGACATAGGACCAGAACAAAGATGTACTGAGCATTGTCCAGTCAGCCATTGATTTTCTTTTTGGAACTAATATGTGTTTGACATCACATTTCTGTAGTAAAACAGAACCTGGCAGACCAAAAAATGATGAGCAAGAACAGAAATTTGAAGTGGCATGATGAGGCCAATAAACCTTCATTATAAGCCCATCCAACAGAAGAAAACAACAAACGAGAAATTACATTAAAAATGAGGCAAACCTTCAGCCAGCAATAGTCAACACAACTCTGTTCAGGTCAGAGGATTTACATTAGATGAGCATCTGGCCTCATACACCTTATGATTCATTACAGCAGAATTAGCTTCCATGGGCATGACCTCATAATTCTGGGATCACCCTTACAGAGCTGATGTCAAAGTACATTCTGTCACAGATATATATGTTTATTATTATTAAAAAAACCACAAAACCCACAAAAAAACCCAAACCAAACAAAAAGCTTTAAAATCCTAGTACTTAGAAATAGGATGCCTCATCATTTCATTCCTTGACTGCAAGTAGCTGCATCCACGCTAAGTGCTCAGTTAATTCATGGCAGGCAGACTGACTGGCAGAGGAAGAGCAGAAGCTGCAGCCCCTCAGGGGCTATTCCCTGGCTGTGAATACAGCTTGCTGGAGACCCCAGCCCTTCCTAGAAAAAAGATGTCAGTGGGAAAAGAGCAAATCTGCTCATGCAGATGGCTCCTGTCAATCAGTGGTTAGTTTATTCCTGATGTTCAGAATTATTCCCACTGCAGACACTTTTCATCTGAAGGAAAAAAAGAAACCAACCCTATTCAAAAGTAGCATTGTATAGAGTCCTTTTTAAAAGGAATAACACTTAGAGAAATAGTTGAGAGAACAGTTCACACAGCAAAGGTGACTGACTGGAAAGATGACACAAAACGTTACACAGCCTCCAGGATGAAGTGTGTATGTGTCGTATCACGTAACGGAAAACTTCCTTGGGAATAACAGCATAACTTCTCTAGCTCTTCATGAAGTCAGTGATGTAATTTTGCAATCCAGTAGAGGGCAAACTTAGCCTATATATTCTAAAAGTGTTCCTAAGACAGTCAGCGGCAGATGTTCAGACATGTTTATCTTTCATTTGATAACCTATAAAGATATGTAGCAATCTATTGCACCAGAACTTGTAAGATGAAACAGCATCAATCATACCTATCATTCAGTAGCTCTTCAGACAAATCTGTATTTACTACAAAATCAACAAACTGATAAGGAACAATATACATTTTGAATATTTTCCATTAACGTACTGTTTTATCCCATTAATTCCAATATTTGATTAATCAGTAATTACACACCTATTTTCTGGAGGTTGCCCACATATATAACACAGAAATTAGGAACTCACCTCTCTGCTCTTATTAAATATATATCAGCACACACACTTCAAGGAGTTTGGTTTTCACTTAGCTGCTGCCTAAAAATGTGGGTGCTGGGTTATATGAAGAAATACAAGGGGGTTTGGAGAACATTTTCTGGAAGAACCTCTTGCCTCTAGCACAAAATCACACTGCTGTTATTGGCCACGCACAGCAGGCACAACCTCCCCAGCAATGCCTTACCTGGGTCCTGGCCAGGTTAACTGAATTGGACATTTCTTGCTTCTAAGAGATTGTTTCACAGGTGTGCCCTGTTCCTCTCACAGAACTTATGGTTCACACCCAACAGGTGGAGGTGCAAGAAGTTCACACCCAGCCCAAACAACTCTTTCTATAGGATGAGCAGCAAACTTAGAACCCAGAAGTGGTGCCTATTCCTGTTGAAAACCTGAAGGACACTGAGGAGCGACACCTCTTCCCCCACCCCCACAACAAACCTTTGGCCACAGGAAAAGGTGTGGGGATGGCATCACCTACAGTGACTGAAGAAAGAGTCCTGCTTGCTCTTTCCATCTCCCAGTACACCTGCCAGTATGAGATAAGGAGATGTCGTGGGTTAAGCAGAGCAGAGTTAATTTTTTTTTTCCTTTTCCCTTCTCCAAGTGGCAACTAATAATTCCTTATCCATTGACTTTTTTACGATGATAGAGCCAAGGGAACCAGAGCTGCACTATAGCTGGCACCATCCATATGCAATAGCGGCTCCTCAGGGAGACTCAGATAAACTTGCTCAAGAAACAGGCCCATGGATCAGGAGACTTAAATTTTACCTGCATATCTGCCAGTAGCTTAATGAGTAACCTTGCACAAAAGACCTTCACCATTACTAAAACAAGGCAAATCTATGGTCTCTATAAAGTGCTTAGATCATGCACCATCATGTCTGAATGCTGGGAAATGCCACTGTGACTGTGAGCACTCTTGCTCATCACAGCCTCCATCTTGCAAAAAGTTGAGCAACACAACCCAGACCAGCAAAGTGTTTTTGCATGTGCTTTGACCTACCGTGACTATTCCCATGCTAAATGTTCAGCATATTATTAATAACCTTCCTGGACTGGAGCCAGCATGTTCAGTAGGACCCAACTTTCTCTTGGCTCGTTAGGAACTATCAATGATATCCTCTCTCAGAAGACATATAAACATGCACAAACACACTATTCACACTTAAGCAAATCACCCTAGAGCACAGTCAACAAGGCTGGTATAGGAAAGTCCTCCCACCCGCAGAGTTTATTTCTGCACAAACAAACTCAACACAACCAGTTTCAGCTGTGATGCTCTTTCATCAAATCTCATGGTCTGCCCATCTGGTGCCTCTCCAGCTCTAAATGAACCATGTGCCATTAATTGACCTCTCACATCACTGATCTTGTCAGGGACACCAACCTGTCTGTCTGAATCTGCCACCCAATCTGTCAGCACCTTGAATTGACACCTTTAGGAGTTAACGTCCTCATCCCTTCTCAAAGCCAATATCAGCCCTTGTTGTCTCCCACCAAACAGATGCTTTCCTCTGACAAAGGCTGGTATAGTTTTATTCTCACTGTGATATCTACCACCTCTTACAGCCTCTGCTGTTATGCAAGTTAAGGTTACAATCCACTTTTCCACAAAAAAGCCTGAGGTTTGGCCTCTGCTGCCTGCTCCCTCTTACAACCATAGATACTTTCCTGTGTTTTGGATTTTCCAGTGCCTCCCTTCACTGTGGGTGAGTTTTCTGCAGAACAAAGGACCTCAAAACCTCTTATTTTTACATGTTTTGGATGTAGAAATAAAAAGAAGTAAGGTTTCACTCATGTTTCACTGCGTGTAGGCAGATTACAAAAGATGTGGCTGTAGGAGAGATGCTGTATTGAGTACTAAGTCACTGATGAATGCAGGTCACAGGTGACATTGGAAAAGGAAAGGATGAAGAAAAGGTCCTGTGCAAGCAGAGCAGCACTATCAGGCAAACAAACATCCTCACAGATCTGCTGAGGGCTATGTCATTCCTGCAGGATGTAGCTGAACCTGGTCATTTAAGACCAGAGGTGACACTGGTCAGGAGTGAAAGTCCTCATAGCCAGAAACTGGGCCAATGGTCCTATCCAGTACAGCCAACAGTATGTTTCTCATGAAGAAAACTGAACTCCTCCAGTAATCTGAATTCCTAGAGATGCTAGCTATTAAATACTGCTAGTGCCCGGGCTTTATGCAACATCAAAGAGAATAATATTTTTTTATTCATATATAAACTGAAAAAAACCAAACAACTTAGCTGGGGTTTGCACAACTTAACATCATTTCTTATGAAGCCGAAGTTAGCTTTTTTGTTTTTCAAACTGAGTCTGCTTAATCCTTCCTGTGCCTCAAACCATTCTAGACAACCATCTCAACCCTTTTCTATTTTGCTGTATTATTTTACATACATAAACAATTTTTGCTGTTTTAAAAATGATGGTCAAGGAACCTAATCCTGAGGAATTAGAAACTCATTTTAGTATCATCCTCAGTTAGCAAAGATCCCAATTTAGTAACATCAGAGTGCTTCTCAAGCAGTAATGTGGAAGTTGTCCATGAAGACTACCAGCCACATAAATCTCAGCAGACAAGCTTACCTACCCCTAGATGCTAACGTGGCCCATCACTGGTAAAGAGGACTCCACAGCAGGCACCACACACCAAAGAAAATCTAATGGCTTCGTCACATCTCCTCTGGACACCATGGTTTCACTGTGAACCCAAGAACACTGTCTCTCCTAGGGATGTCTAGTTTACTTCTGATGTTGGGTGAGATGACACGGTCATCATAGTACCAGCATCTCAAACTGAAAGTACTACGCTGGAAACTAAGGATAAAGTACAACTTGACAATGGAGCAAGGGATGATGGGAACCTCTCCCTTAGGAGCTGAGACACACAGCCCTAACACACCATTTTTGCAGTCACTTTTCAAAGGTGACTTTTCCAGCATTAAGGGGCTGGGGATATTTCACTGTCAAAGATCTTAACATTTTAATATATTTATTTCATTTATGTACTTCAGAGACACACATGACAGCATGATGCTTTCCATGATGAATAACACAGTTATTATAGTGAACTCTGGCAGTGAATTTAATTCTTCTGTTTGACACAGGCACACTTGCTGAGGAGTCTGTGCCGGAGACGCATGTTTAAAGCAGGGCACTAAATCAATATTTACCATAATTTTGAAAGATGTCTGAGCACAGCCTGGGAACCAAGGCAACACTTGATGCATAACCATCAGTGAAATACAGGGCTCTAAAACTTTCCAGATAATAAACCGCTCACAGGGCACTGGATGGTAAAGACAGCTAAATCCACACTGTAAGCACCCAGACCTGGGTAGTGCCATTCCAGCCTTCCTTGCTGTGGTCTCAGCTACAAAATTTTTGTGCCACAATAATTCTTTTTTTTTTTCCTTTTTTTTTTGGTTAAAGGCAGTGTCTGATAGCCTGTGACTCATCTAAGCTCCTTCAGCATGCTTTCCCCCAGTCTTCATAGCCTTGCTTCTTAGAGACGGTCTTTGAACCGCCTTTTCCAAAGCCCTCTGCTGCCCTCCACACAATGAATCACCTCCTGGAGAAAGGCGTATCTGTAACTGCCAAGCCAGTTTTTGGTACTCAGTGACATCTGGATGAACCTTCTGGTGCCAAAGGCTGGCTGAGCGGGACCGATCTGGATCATTCGGTAATAAAATGAAAATCTGAGGAAGCTGTATTTTCCACGCAGCGTAAAAAATGAGGAGAAGAGGCTCACTGCAAGTTTATTCCTGGAATTAGGAAATTCTGAATTAGAAAGATAAAGTGACCATCTAAATTTCTCACCAACACAAAACTCTAAAGAAAAAAAAAAAAAGCCCACCACAATACGGAAAGTTCCAGGTCAATAATGCCAAAGCATTTTAAGTAAATATTGAATATATATAGATACACAATGAACAGCAATATGAGCAGTGTTTTGACTGACAGTATGACAGCTGAAACAAAATGAATCAAAACAGTAAAAATGAAATATTTCATATATTTAAATGAAACAAAGCTGACACAATTCATTTACATTCATTTTCCTTTTAAAATTGTATCAAAACTGAAACCAATTTGTTCCTGCAAAATGTGTCTACTTTGATTAAGCTGCATTTCCTGACGGCTGTTAAATTTGAAATGTTTTTGATCTTCTCCAATTAAGAGACCTCTTAAAGTCTAGTAACTGCTCAAAACAGAAAGGAAGTATCTTAGATGAGAAACAGAGATGTGACTAGATGCGAGGTATGTGAAATGGCCATTTGATGATGGCATGTGTCAGGAATATGAAAAGGGAAAGGAATAACACATGATTCAGGAATTTTTGTGAAATACCGTATATGCCTTCTCACTAGCTCCTACACATTAAATGATCTCCCACACCTGAAGCACCAGGTTTTAAGTTCCTTCTAGAGTACTACTTCACTAGTGAGGCCCATAAATGTCACATTTCTCAGTATAAAGAGAAAAGCATGTAGAGAGTTTGTGTAACTGAGTTAATAAATCTGTGTTAACACCTTCTCTGCATCTCCCAAAGCCCCTCAGCTGTGTGCATCTTTTAGGCTCTGACTCTTCAAAGGCTTTTGCAGTTGCTTAACCTGGAGCAGCTGAACATATATTTCTAAATGTTACATGTGTTTACAAAATACATATATTTTTTAAAGTGAAATAGATACCTAAATCCATGTAGTACCAGAACACAAACTCCCTGAAACTGTTTTCATATGTATCTCATACACTGCTGTCAACATCTTTGGTTCTTGCCCTAAAACAAGCCCAATGTGATAACAATAACGAAGCTTTTGGGACATGCTTTTGGGAGCATGTGAAACATGAAAGAGAACTAGATCTGTTTAACAAAAGGTGAAGCCAGTCTCCAGGCTCAGATTTACTCAAGGGACCAAAGTGACCTCCATGCTCTGCGTGACCCTTTGTCCCAAGCCACGTGACAGATCTTTTTCCCAGCTTCTACACCCTTCAGAGCAGAGGGCAGTGCTCAGGCCACCAACCTGTGCACCAGGACAGGAGGAAACCCACGGTGTTAGCTGTAACGAGACAGTGTGCTGCAGAATGACATAGCAGCTCCTCCAGCACACTATTGCACATGAAGAAGGGGTAGAAAGGAGGAACATCCTTTCAAAGAGTTTGCTGAAGAAACACGTGGCCACACAGGTTCTCCCATTCTCCCCTTTGTGTCTACTCCAGATACTAAAAAGAAACCAATGGCTGAAAAAAGTGCCTGGGAGGAGAGAACATCAGCCACAAGTGGCAAAAAATCCCCTACTATTAGATGCAGATAGTGAGGGAAAGCAACATGTAAACTTTCTAGAGCATGAAATAGGATTTCTTTTGTGCTTGAAATAAGCTCAGGACTTTATAAATGCTACCAAAGATAAGAAATACTGCCACCTCATCTACTGCAGGTATCATTTCCATTTCCATATCATTCCTATGCATATTTGATGTAGATTATTTTTCCTTTATTTAACCTTGTATAGAAGTGACTAGTATTATTATCAATTATTTGTATTTGTCACCATACACACAGAGGTGAAACAAATTTAAACAAGACTAGGTGCTGAGGAGAATGATGAGGACAATCACGCCAACACAACTCTCTATGTTATGAGACAAGCTTGTCTTGTTCAGCCTAGTAAAACAAAAGCTCAGAGGGGAGATGAATGTTGTCTATAAATACCATCAAGGAATACAACAAGAGAGGAAGGAGAGCTATTTAAGCTAAAGGACAACGTTGGCACAAGAACAAATGGATATAAACTGGCCATGAATAAATTGAGGCTGAAAATTAGAAGAACATTTCAAAGCAACAGAGAAGTGAGGCTCTTGAACAATTTCCCAATGGGAGTAATGGTAGCAAATGACCTAATTTGTTCTAAGATGGATCAGTTAATTAGTTTATGAAAGGGTTTATCTGACAGAGGCTGGCTATAGCAGGGGGCTGGCGCCAACCCCAGATGTCCTTTACAGCCCCACGTTCCTAGGTAATTTGAGGTGTTAAATCAGTTCCTTATTGAGTGGCATATCATGATGGCTTCTAAATCCAAAATAATGTGTTTTTTTTTTCTCTGATTCCATTATGCAGTGCCACTGATGTGCGTGTTACTTTACAAACAGCAAGAAAAGGTCTCTGCATGGAGGAGTTATATTTTAAAGACACACACAACAGACCAATAGCACAAGCAAAATGGTGTGGTGCTAAGATGCTTGGAGCATAAGAAATGGAGGTGAAAGACAAAGGTAAACCAAGGCAAGAGCACCATCCTTGTGAAAGTGTGTGGCCTTTCTTGAGGGAAGCAAGCCATGGCATTTCCTTCCAACTCTTAATCTTAACACTTCCTTCTTGCTTCATATTTTTATACATCAAGTGTTGAGTGTTTCGATGAGATTGAAGCAAAATTGTGAAGTAAGGTGGTTCGTAAATTTCCAAGTGAAGGAGACGGAGATAAGTGGCACTCTGGAGGACAGGAGCTATTCTTGATTACTAGTTTCTGGCTGTTCATCACTTCCATCTACCTGAGATGGCAGCTCTCCTCCTGTCTCTCACTTTGATGACATCTTTTCTTGGTACCCAGTCATACCCTCTGGCTGCACTGGTCTTTGCCTTGATGAGTGCTGACGCCTTTGGGAAGGGTACATAGAAGAGCACAACTACATCTATTCCCTTCTCATCCCACCTATTAATAGATTTTCTTGTAACTTATTTATTTTAAGGAATGGAAACACACTTTGGTCACCTGCATGACTACTTCAAAAAATGTGAGCATAGTGAACTGAAATGACTTATTTCCCAGACCATTTTCCAAAATGAAGCATTTTATGAGGCCGGCAGGTTTCCTGAGAAATCCTGGAGAGAAGGACTGTTTTTTACATCCTCTGAAATGCCCAACACCATCCTTTCCTCAGGATGCAGCCTCTCTCTGTTTTCAGGGCTGGGGGCGGGGAGAAGGTTGGGGGTTTTTATTTTTATTGGAGTTTGTTTTGTTTTGTTTTTTAAAAGTAAGGGAACTAAAAATGCACCTTGTGTGACTTAAGGGACTACCAAAAAATGTTTCCAACAGATATGGCATTTAAGGGTAGAAGACAATTGCACTTTAATAAACAGGGTTATTCTGGGGTAAGGATGGACTCTTGTCTAAATTCCACTCTGGTACTTACTTTTGTCTTTGAAAAGTAAAATCGTATATTTGAAAACTCCCTGCCATGTTGCATTTTCTGTCTGAAGTTTTTATATAGTTATTTTTGCTTGGGGTTGTGGGTTTTGGTTTTTTTTGTTTGGTTGGGGGTTTGTTTTGTTTTGTTTTGTTTTTTATGTGGATCACTTGACAGTGAACTTCACGATTTCTGGTTAAATTGTGAAAGAGCAGGTTCTTCCCTTAAATTAAAGCGTACACATGAAGGATGTCATCCTTCTCACAGCCTACACATAATGTCAACTAACTAAAAAGCCAACCATCAGTTTTAAAAGCACCATTGAACAGCCTGCATGGATCATTTGGAGGATGACCCACCACTATCTCAGCCCAGAACATTTTGTGCCTACTGATCTGTAAGTAGGAGGGCAGTCTGGAGACAAGGACTGAAGGGCAGGACAGCAAAACTCACTCCCATTTCCTTCTGGACCTCTTAGTGTCCAGTAGTCAGTGTCAATCCTGCCAACCCTTCCTCAAGCACTCAGCTCCCTGGCATCCAGTTCGTGCCTCAAGTGCAACATTGTCTTCTGCACCAGCCCACAGTGATACACAAAACTGTGCAAAATACACAGCTTAGAACTGCTTGTTTCATTACCAGTTTGTATAGTTATGTCTGTGCAAGAAGATGAAATAACCCACTGAACGGTCTCCTGTCCGGAGGCCAAGCAGTTCTGTTGCATCCATCCAGCTGCAGTCCCTTGCTCCTCCAAAACAGGGAGCGTATGCTGACAGCCCACTGGGAAAGGTCTTTAGCCTCCTCCTATGGCTGGAGATGTGCCCCAATACTTCTGGGGATAGCAACAGGTGAAAACTGTGCCAGCACCTCTGTTAACAGACTAAAAGCATGGACAACCACAAGCAGCTGTCAGGCCCTGTGTAGTTCGCTAACACAGACATAATACATTAGGCTTTTCGGAGGGAAGAAACGAGACCTCTGTAGTCATACAGTGCTTTCATAACAGAATGGATAAGACTAAAAACTATGTCACAGCAATTTTTTCTTCCTCCCCCCCGAAAAATCCCTCAGAAGACAGTATGGGGAAAACATTGAAACATTGGTCTTAATCCCAAGCCCTCCTAAGGACAAAAGAAAGAGACTCAAAACAGCTGTCCTGGGCTTGTGTTAGGCTCTACAGACTCAGGATGGGAGGGAAAGGAATACCATGGATTAGAAGTTATTGTAAAAAAGACTTTTCAACATAATAGGGATAGGAAGAGGTTTTTCCTAAGATCTCTGTAGATTTTGGGGGTAATATGTTCTCAGAAGTGGCAACACTTGCAAGCAAGACAAATACCAGTAGCCAGGATAGGAAGCACAGAAAGAAACTATTTACACATTAATACAGCGAATTACAGGATGATTAGATCAAATCTAGTATTTTGTCAGATGACCAATATGTATGAGGCAAACTTTGACAAAATTATGTAACTTTGCCTATGGCAATTCGGGTGTCAAACTAATGCAGCAAGTAAAAATAAGCACATATAGAAAGCATTAACCATTAAGGACAGATTATTAATTACCGTAAATTGCTCCTAAAGCCAGCAGACCTAAATTAATTTAGGTTACTTTGGCTACAGCAGTGATGCCAAAAAATCTGAAAGCAATCACAGGTGAATTTAAATTCCTGTAGCATGACAGGGCACTTACAAAACCGGATTGTTCCAGAGAGAGAAGAATTAACAATAGTCTATCTGTGAAAAAACATACAATATTGGTATATTCAACCCCTCAAAAAATGAATTAGTAGAAAAGCACTGTATGTAAAAGGTTCTGCAAATAGATTAAGCTCCAGAATATGCATGGATATGAACCATACACTATTGGAAAATAAAAATACTGATATGGTTCTACTCTCTCACTGTAAGGTGAGGACAAGTTACACTGAGGACACAACTTTTGAGATGGACAAATGAACTAAGGAGACTAAGTTTTCTGAATAGGGCTGCAACTACTTCGACTATACACACAGAAATTGATCAAACAGTAAAGAAGGCATAAGGAACAAATTCTTGATGCTCTAGGTGAATGCATTCTGAAACAGCTAGTTCCACACAGTCTTGGAGCGCGACTTCAAAAAGTTGGCAATAACGCCAAAATTCTTAATGGTCTCTGGACTTTTACCCACTTTTCTCTTTGCTGACAAAATGTCTTTCTGATGCAGGAATTTTTTTTTTTTAAGATGGCATCGATTTCCCTTCCCTTTTTGCAGTTATGGGGTGGGTTGCTGGGGGAGCTATTTGAAAAAACTACCAAGATTTCACAGTGTATGAAATGGCTTTGTTATGTCTTCCTTGAGATACTCTGGGTCCCAAAGACTGTATATACAATACTGCAAAAATGATACAAAAGGATAACTTTCTCCTATAATGTAAGTTTTCAGCGATCAAGACTGCCAAAAAAAGCATGGCTAATTATCTTAATTACCTGTACACAAATCCTCTGTGTTCCTTTTTCCCCTATGAATGCCGATGCATTCCTGCCATTGTAAATTGATTTAAAAGTCAAGGGTTGCAGTATTCTGTGGAGAAAATACATTTTTTCCCCCTCAGTATTTAACTGCAGCTGGTGTCACATCAATCTTTCTTCAAAGTTTTAGTATCGCCTTCTGTGCATTTTTTTTTTTCAGTCTGATGCAGTTTTGTGACACCCACTATTTCCTCCATCTCTTGCAATTTCATGCGTCTCATTCAGGTCTCTTCACATTCCGTTCTTTCACTCTCAATAGAAAATAATTTTCCTTAAGGTGTATTTTTAATACATATACTGTCACGGCACAAAGCTTACTCATACTTGTAATGCCAAGTGTCTCCTGTCTTCCCCCATATTTTTATTTTTTTTCTTTCTCCACAAACCACACCGTTTCAAAGTAATAAAGTAAGTAATGGAAAGTACACAATAGCGGGGCTTTCTTGGAGACAGGGGCTAAAGGTGCCCAATTCCACTGGAAAACATGCTGATTCCCAATCATGTTAACAGAGTTCAGTGCATTAAATATAGCCCCATGTCAGTATTTTACAGATCTGCTGTGCACAATAGACAGTAATGGCTCTATAGAAGCTCTTAGGGCCTTTTATGAGAACTCTCAACATGAGACAGTCTTTTATTCTTTTTGACAAGTTGATCCTTTAAACTACTCTAGTAAAGGCAAGAATGGAACAAGGCAAAGCTAAAATTTTAGCTTTTGCTCAGCATGTCCAGATCAGTGCTAATTAAGACAAACTATAAAAGAGAGACTGCTCGGGATTTCAAGTCTAAATGTAATTATGTGTAATATAACTCTTAAAACAGATCAGAAACCCTGATGTTGAGTTTTAATGAATCTCTGTTTTTCTCAGACTGAGACACCTGGAGCTGTATATATAGAGCTATCTCAGAAGCTTTCACAACAACCCAAATTTAGACCAAACGCACCTGATCTGGGATCTTGTTATGACAGCCAATCTATTAGAGTTGCATAATCCTTTTGCTGCTCTATATAGGCAGTCAGTGGAGTGAGCAGAGCACAGAGGTGATGTGATTTCAGTAATCCATGCTGCTGAGGAGGCTTACAGCTCCATCCTGAACTAGATGATTTTTTTTTTCCTGCGTATAAAAGCATAATTCTCTTCAAGGTCAGATAAAGTATGTTGCAATAATAGAGGTGGGAAGTACTGAAGGCATTTAGTGTACAATCGAGCCACCAAGCCTGCATTATTTCCAGCAAAGACGGCATCTAGCCCTCCAGAGATGGGAAAGTATGTCTTTTTTTGTGTGTCTGTGTGTCAGAGATTGCAGTGTGCCGTTCAGAGTTAGCAAAATGCTTAGGAAGGAAAACTCTAAATTGCAAACTCTGTTGACAGTTTTCCACGGGCAAAAGACTGCCTTCTATTGATGAGCCCCCCCCACATTTTTCCTTTCTGCCTCTCTGTTTGTGGAGAGAGGATATTTTTTAGTTGAACAATGGATAAAGTTGGAAAAACTGTTAAGTTTTTGGACACACAAAGACCTTCTCCAGGTCTGACAAAGAAACACCAATCTTCAAAACCAAATATAAACTAAGAACAGCTGTTCAGAATTTAACACAGTATCTTAATCAGCTAGACCATCTGACAGAAAAGGCAGCATGCCTTCTGTTAAGCAGAAGTGGATGTTCTGCAGAGGTCAGGGTGATGAGGTGGTTTCTCCCATGGGAAATAGAGAGGAAGACAGGTAATTCATCAGCAGTGCAACATAAGAGTTCCCAAGGAAAACTGAAAGTTTCCTGCAGATATAACTTTTACCAAGCTGGTACCTGGGTTTGGCGAGCTCACAAATGGAAGGGACAGACAGAGATCAGAGGTGACACCAGATGGCAACCGTCCCATGGCACAACGAGTCAATTTATGCAGGGGGAGGGTGACATTACAGCACTGTAGAAATCCAGGGAGCACTGGGGGACTCTGCAGAGTCCTCAAGGAAAAGCATCAATCATTACAAAATATTTTCCTGGAGTGCTGCCACCATCCTTGGACAGCAAAGCAGCACTATCAGCTATGCTGAACATTGCAGAAGGTCCAGAACTGGGAATAAGAGTTTGCTCTTTTCCAGAGAAGTAGCAAGGGTGCATCCATCACTGCTCCTTCCAGTGTGCCTCCTGGCTTCAAGTCAGACTGGGGGATTTATGAAGGCAAGTTTTCTTCAAGTACATGCTTGAAGCTCCACAGTTCCAGTCACCAAGCACAGCTTTCACAAACACTTCAAATTCAATGAAACCATCCAAACATCAAAATTAAAAGGTGAAAATGAAAAGTGTGTGCTACCATAGATAATCCGTGGTTTATAATATTCAGGACTTTTTTAATCTGCCTATGACAGTTATACCTGAAGGCTATGTTTGGTACAGACAGAGGGTGGAAGTTTCAAAAGCACCATTGATGCAATCTGTCTCGCACCAAAGGCAAACTCACTTCAGTTAAGTAATAGTCACTGCCTCTCAAATATTTCACCTTGAGCTATCAGCCTTCCACTGTGCCAGGATACAGCATGAGGTAAAAAGCCCTGAGGACCTCTGGGCCTTGAAAGACATGCAGCTATCCTGGAGATGAATACAACAACTAAATGCTTTACAAACCCATATTTTTCCTGATGATTGAAGAAAAGGGCAGCACAAATGGCTGAGTAGCATGGAAAGAGGTGGAAAATTAAAAAGCGTCTTTTTACACACTTCCTGTTCCTCTTCATCCTGGTTTTTAATCTCTCTAATCTGAGCTGTGGATTTCCAGGTCAGTGGTTAGTGGGAAACAATCAAGATTGTGGGATAGATGTTTGTTCAGGAGTTCACTGGTACTGAAGCAACACCAGGTCTTGCTCCTCACTGACACTGAAATTGTGTGGACTGAAAGAAGCCAGGCATCAGCCAGAATGAAGAAATCAAGCACGAGTTCCTGCAATACACAGGAACACCCACTGGAAAGGGTATCTCTCCAAGGAGGTGATTTTCAGAACGATTCTCACTGTCAGGTTGATGCACTGTTTCTTAAAGATCTTGTTCCTGCTGGTTACTTCAGAGTTGTAGCATCTGATCCAAAGGTTTTCTACAACATGAGTTCAAACTTATTCTGGACAGAATCACAGGTTTCATTTTCCCTTCTTGTTATAAAAGTCAGAAAATGCTACCCATAATCACCTTGCTTGAACCAAGATGATGAGAGGAAATGTCCTGGGGCACTATCTGAGGTGCCAAGGTCACAGGAAAAAATGTATTAATTGTCATTCATTACAATAAACTTAATGGTTGGTCTTTCAAATTTAGTGTAATGTAGATTTGATTTTAATTGAAACTCAGCAAAATTATTGCCAAACTCATCTTGTTCCTGGTAGTGCAACTGCCACCAATTATAAAAACCAGATGAGCACTATGAAAAGGAGATTATTTGTTTCCAGACACATTCACAGACAATGAAATGGGATCAGTCGTCCTAGCCCATTTATAGCCCCCATGTCACATACCCATGTGGTGGTACAGTTCAGAAATTTAGTTTTCTTAACACTGCATAGAATTTTTTCAGTGTTTTCCTAGAATAGCTTTAATGTTGCATTTTACCTGTTGATTTCCTTGTGTTTTCCTGCATCCTGTATTTGAATCCACCCAAACCATTTGCAAAAGGCAAAATAGCCACAACCTGACACATGCAGAGTAAGAGAACATACTCCTTTCTACTATTCTTTTAAAAACACCAAGAGGCATGCCCTACAAATGGCATTGTAAAGGGATAAATCCCACTCCTTGAAAGCCCCCCAGAAGCTTCTCAAAGCCTTTCACTGACAGAACACAGTTTCCTGGATTAGTGGCAAAATACCCAGTTCCACCCACTCACCTTATTCTTCGATGCTTCTCACATTTAACATGCATTTTCAAAAGGAGCTGATATCAGGTTTGCTTGTAACCTTCCCAGGATGTTACACTAACAATAGTTTTGGATGGATCGTGGAAGAAAAGCTCATTTCCCATATCCCCACTTTCCAAATACCCACCATCCACACACACCTCTGCTCAGTGCCACTGATACTCAAATCTGCCCAAACCAAGGCTGCAGCTTGCTTCCATGCTGAAATTGGCTCAGAGTCCAGCTCCCACTAGATAAACAAGAGCACGGAAGAGCCCCAAGTTCATGATTAGCGTATGCTTATGAGAGTACTCTCCTGGGCTGGCCTCTCCATTGCATGGGGTTAGATTATTAAAGGTGCAGGAAGATGAAGTCCAGGTTTAATTCACAGACTGGTACTTGGACCCATTACTCTCCTAATGCCTCTGTGGGGCTAGTGCCTGCCAAAATGTTTATCAGTCTTAGGGTTTGAGCCTACCGACATGAACTACAGCATGGAGAGGTGAGGACTGGGAGAAATGCCTTTGGAGCAATCCACATCAGAAAATTGCTCCCATGTTAGCACTGGCTGGGTTGCATCTCAACACCTGCTGGGTCCTGCCTGCGGCTGCCCCCACCTGCCTTCGCACTGACCATGGACAGAGTGCTAGCTGTGTTCTAGAAACAGAAACTGAAATAAAGAAATGAAATTAGAATCAGTCCCCTACAGATGGTTCTGTCACTATAAAAGCCACCTGCTCTCAAATTAACATTTGTTTATACATAAATGTACAACACCATAATAAATTAACACCCTCCCATCAGAAATGAACTCTTCTGAGTGGTGGTTCTCTTCCCAGAGGAGAGTGGGAGGGAGGAAATGCTATTTTTTCCTTGAAGGCATTCACAGCAGAATTTCAACAACAGCACAAACAGTGGAAAGATTTTGGATGGAGTAAATGCTTCCTGAGTAACTTCTCAGTGCCAACATGCACTCTGCTCGAAAGGCTTGGATAGGGTTGGTAAGTTTGCAAACACCAGCTTGGAGCAGACACAGTACCTACATCAACCTCTCAAATACAAAAAAAATGTACAGTCAGGTATTAAATCAATAAAGTGTCCAAGCTTAAAGTCTATGTAAAAATGAAGAAAGTAACAGGTCTTGGAGGGAAGAAAAAAAAAAAGGAATAATGGTAAAAGAAAAATTATTATAAAAATGAGAAGTTTTAGTAGACTGACCAGGAAATTGATTTGGAGCTGTTTAACAGATTAAGGATTTTTACTGTGAGAAAAAAAACCCCAAAGCTGTTAGTCCAATATGCAGCTGAAATGAAGGCAGCAAACAGAATGTGTGGTTGCTAGGGGAATATAATATAAATCAAAAGTGCTACTATAACTGCAATACACTGTAAGGAAGTGATAAGACCTCTCTGGGTGTATTATACCTAGTCTTGGTTATCGTATCAAGGAAAGCTCCAGTGCTTTTTCAAAGAATGCAGTGCAGAGCAAAACAAAGTGAATAGCAAGCCTGCAAAATTTAAATTATTAACTACAAAAAGAGTTTGAATGAGAAATTCACAAACAGCAAAAGACAAAAGCTGACAGATGTGAGTCTGAATGCTGGGTATTATTCATCAAAATAAGTTTTGTTGAGGCCTGTCAGCCCCAACGTTTTTTTATTAAATTCTTGCCCCTTCTTGAAATCAACAAACTACACAAACATCTCCTAACCATCACTGTGTCCATCATCTCTCAGAGGTTACAACAGAAGCTCTTTCAAAGTTCTGAATGTGTCCCGGTCAAAAGTAACCCACCTTTGTAGCTGGTTCCAACCCAATAGTAAATATCTCAAGTGAGATCTCATCTGTACAGAAAGACTCAGATGTGAGCCTTTGGACCTCGATCCAAGCCTCCTTGCAGCAGAGGCCTCCTGAAATGCCTTGGACAAACAACTTCTTCATGACACAGTCTCCAATTGCAGAATAGGGCTAGGAGGACTTCCCTGACTTCCAGGAGTAACATGAGAATGATGAATGCACTAAACAACAATGAAAGACCTTCAATTAAATATTACTTCTCTTGACAAATTGGCAGAATCTGTCTTCCTTGTGCCCCAGACATTCTCTGACAGATTTTAGAAATATGGGATGAAAAATACGGAATGAATGCCTCATGCAAAAGTCATTGGACACAGCTCTTGGTTTTCACATGTGTATAAAAAGATAAAGGATAATCCAGAGTCATCCCACCCAACTTTCAGCTCTTGACTCAGGGCACTAAGTTAGGAGCGCATATGAGCCACCTCTAACTATGGTCAATGGCCCAGAACGGTTTCACTCAGTAGGTTCAGCTATGGCTTCTCCAAAAGAGGTCAAACTACAGCCTATCTGCCAAGGTAGAATTTCAGTCCAACACTGTAATCACCTTACTCCTTCACCAGTGCCATGTGTCAGCTTGCCAGCCTCTTCCCTTGGTGATGAGCTCTCACAAGCTTACTTTTTCACTGCACTTCAGGTGACTCCAAAGATCTTGGCTTGTGCTTTTTCATTTGTAACTCATGTATCCCCATTAATGATCTACCTGTTTGTCTACTGACCTTTTTTAAAGTTTATTAAACATACAGTTAGCCATAAACTGCAGCAATGTAGTCACAAAACACAAGCAAAACGTAAGAAAAACTCATTATCAAATGCCTTATTTTTTCTTATAATAGAAATCAAAACAGCAGTAACGTCACTAGTTTATTTTCCTATATGAGTGTTCTGCAATATTTTTCAGCACAAGAAATGCAATGGCCAAACACTGACACTGCTTAGGCCAAGACTGGAATCTCTGGGACAGATGCTTGTGGAGAATGTTTCATATATCAGGTGGGAAAAATTACTTTTGGCATGTTCCTCATACCCCACTGGCTGTAAAGAGAGCCTGCAGAGGACCAGCCCTCTCACTTAAAGTTGTCAGTAAGGTTGGATGAACCCAGGTATGTAAGTCCCTGTGGCAAAGAGAATCAGGTCTGTGCATCAGGACTAACATGCTGCTCTGTTATCCCAGCTATCTGTTGGAAGTGGGGCAGGATCCTACCATATGGATACAGTGGGGATGGAATTGGCCGAATTACTAGCAAAAATGATACAAATGCTAAAGAAATAAGGTAGGAACAGGATGCAGGACCTGATAAAGTATTAACCAAACTCCAACCAGGCCCAAGGGAAAACAGAAACTGTAAAATTCTAGACAAATGTCCCTTGTTGTTGGGAAAAAAAGCCCACGAAATAAAACAAAAACCCACAACCTACCTGGAAAATTATTTATCAAAATGACAGAGTTCACATTTCTCTTTCCATTTAAAAAAAAAGTGTGTGTAGAGTTTGATTATTTTAAAAGTAATACCTTATTTTCATCAGTTATGGGCTCTGACCCATTGTGCAACATGCTATATAAATCAGAACAGAAAGAGAGCTTGTGCACCAGAAATCTCAAGCCAGATACCAGAGAGGAGACAGCACCAGATACAGACAGGCAGAGAGGAGAAACAGGGAAAAGAATGAAGAATGACAAGGAGCAATGATTTGAAGAATGACAAAGGATGATAATGGGATACTTTCATGAATACTTACACAGAGCTCCTCTCATGCAAAGGAAGAAACTGTGGAAGTGCTTATTTGAAGGTGCATCTAGGTAAACGGCACTCACATGTACAATCACATCTTGTAAGCGTGGCTCAAACTGCTCATTAGCTGTTTTCATTCCTTTTTCTCTTTTAATTCTTGCACACATAACCACATTATTAAAAGGCACCAAAGGGCTCTAAGTCTGGACATAGAATTTTTTTCTGCCCAACTGCTCCTACAGAAATTGCTTTCCTTCTGTTTCCACTTGTGCTGCCACCGAGTCATTAGTGGGTGTTAGCTCAGCCTCCCCTGGGTCACTATGAGCCCCATAGACCTGGGTCTTTGTACAGAGGTTATTTGCCCAAGGAATCCCACCCCTCACAGCAACTCATTAGACATCACAAATAACCTGCTCACTCCAAAAATGAGCAAGACCTGCTAAAAACTACACACTTCCCTTTCATCTGCTGGTCCTGAGGGCACAAGTCACAGGCTGTGTTACAAAAGATCCATAAACCCATCACGGCACAGCCAAGCCTCACAGAAATAGCTGCTCCTTACCCACAAACAGCCCAACCTTTCCTTACAGAAGGAATATCCACAAGTTCAGAGGAAGACGTAAAGACCTGATGCTTCTCCATTACATTGTTGCCTCAGGAAAGCAGTGTGCTCTAGATGGCATTTCTTTGCTAGTTATTTATGTGCTGGGATGCTTTCCATAAGTCTTAAATGGGATGCCATATCTTCTTTGTTTGTTAGTGATCCATAGCCCTTAAAATAGCATTATAATGCTGGCTGGAAGAACAGAGAAAAAGAAAAACAGGGGGGGAAAAATTAGCTCCCTGAGCAATGGAGCTACTGAAGTCTGGTCTTCCATGGCTCTGTGGCTCATGGTTAGATTCTCTGATGTCTAACAAGGTACCAATTCCAGCTGGTACTTCTCCCTTGGCTGGAGGATTCCTATTAGTCCTCCCTCCTTTGCACAGTGCCTCCAGTGTCCCAGTGAGTAAATCCATACTGCAGACCTTTATACTGTGAAGGCATAAAAGAGTCTCCTCTATGAAGCCACTGATTTTCACAAAGCTTGATGGGCCTTTCGTCAGATCTGGTTGATATTGGCCAGCTGAATTAAAAAACTACTGGGGAGGAGCAGGAGAAGCAAGTGCACATTCACCCACATATTCTGATCATGTAACACTCCATTTCCCCAGAAATCCAGACTGAAGATCTTACTCTCTGTACATGCCGTTGAGCAACCGTATCCATCAGGACAAAATTATTCAGAGTATATCACAGAGGCAAGTTCTCTAACACGTACGCTGTGCTAACTATGCTCAGTCAATGCAGAATCCACCAGCTCTGGGCTCTGAATTAACATTCAGACCAGCAATACAAAAACCCAGTCTTTTCTGCAGTTTCAATTCATCAGTTCAAGCAGGGATGAGCCTACTTTATTTTTCTCCCCAGACGGTTGGAAGCTGCAAAGTAATTTAGAAGCCTCTGTTCTTCTAAAAAATTATCATGCTCTTTCCTTCTTGGGTGACTTCTACATCCCCTGCTGACTGGTTTAATGGCAGGAAGAGTTATGGATTGATATTGGTTTTATTATGTGCCTTTTTTTATTTTTAAATTGCATTTTGACACAGTCTATCCATTCATGGGTCTTTAAAGAAGAAGCTCTGCCCAAGTGCCTCTGATATCTAAGTAACAGAATGACTACCTTGAAAAGACACTGAAAACAAGCCAAGGTGCCTTTGGGATGCCAGTGTTCATTTTCAGTCCTTGCATTCTGCTGTTCTTTAAAGATGCAATGAAACTGCTTACTGACTTCTGAGAGTAAGAGAAACACTTCAGAAGAGCTTTTCCCCTGGGTTTTAGTCCTAGCTTGGAGCCATATAGAGAAATCAGAAAATGGCATGATTTTAAGAAAATATTGTTCTCTTCACTAAGACCTCACAAACGTTGGCATCTTCCTTCCCCTAGGAATACTAGGTGTGGCTGTGGAACTGGTCCCCGGAAAAAAAAAAAAGGAAAGGGCCATGCATCTCTCTGATAATAAACTAGGCAATGTCAAGGACCATTCGTGGGTGCTTGTGCTGACACCTTTATAACGTTAGTTTGTTAACACAGTTACATGTGCAGTTTTTGCGTTGGCCAGCTAGTGCTCCCCCAAAAAACTCCTGGGTGCAGTTTGTGAGTTAACACAGGCACTGGCCCATTGCTGAAAAGCAATCTGCAGCCTTTTCAGGAGGCTCCAAGAGGTTAAGCCAGAGAGATGCAGGCAGCTTTGGCCAGATGGCTTCAGTGTCTGAGAACTGTCCCAGGCACATTTAATCTACTGGAACCGAGACAGCCCGTCAGTCTAAGGGAACAGAAATGTGCCGGCTGTTCTGCACGGAGACGTTGCGTACCCTTCTCCTGCTGCCTCTCCATAAGGACTAGGCACTACAGAAGAGACCACGTAAGGAAGCAGTGGCAGAGGAGGGAGTGCTGGGCATGGGGACAATTAATTCAAACCCACTAATGCTCATTCCAAAAGCTGTTCCTGGCAGATTACAGGGTAGCGATCTGAAGAGTGCTCTGACATGAGGAGTGCAACAGGGAAAGGAGCAAGTCATACCGCAGAGGCACAGGGCTCCCAGCCAGCTGCCTGGCACCCAGGTATCAGCCACAGCAGATAATTCAGTCCCAGCTTCTGTTGACAGAGAACCAAGAGCCCACAAGAGGAAAATCTGTTGAATAGAGCACTCATTTAAGGTGATGGTGATCATCTTGCCTCAGACAGCAGAAACATGAAGAACAGGGTCCTCCACCATCCTTGGTCCACGCCAGAGCCCTCAGTTCCATCGAGGCTGAGAACGGCACCTGTGTTTCTCCAGAGCTCAGCTGAAATCTGTCCTTCACACTCAAGCAGAATTTTTTTCCGTGCAGTTCATGGTCAGCTGGAGACAGTCCCCCCCCCACCCCAGGCACAGAAAAACCTTCTACCATGATTAGCAGCCACCTGCAGAAGACCTCCCCTAACAAGCTGTTCCAAGCTTGTACTCCAAGGTACAAAGCACACGCGCATCCCCCAAAACACGGATAGCTTGAATGCTCCAAGAGACATCTTCCTGCAATTCCTGAGTTCAGCAGCAGCAGCCAGAGGCACCTGGGTCATCACAACCATCCATCAGCAAGAGCTCTCAGGATCAAAAACACTGCAGGAAAGCCAGCTGGAGCTGAGTGCCTCCTTCCAGGCAGCAGCTACAGAGTCAGTAATGTCTAAGCTGTGGGAATCGGGGATCTGCCAGCCTCCCCCCATCTTCTGCCACCGATGTGCAATCAGATGGTGAGCAAAACACTTTCTCCGATTCTACATTTCACATGTTATTCGTTGTTTATTTGGGGTGATGATGAGCAGTAGGGATGTTCTCTTAAAGCGGTTTAAAAAGTAAGTAGCACACACCTCTGATGAAAGGCTCACCGCAATTCAAATGCAAAACGATTTTGTGATAGACATCTTCTCAAAAGATATCTGATTTTTGCCCCTCTCTCTCCAGTGCCACTTCTTTCTGTGGTTCATCTCTAACGCTGTTCATCTACCTTAACCACAGAGACCAGTAAGGTGAGCTTTGGGAAAAGTGCTGGCATTATTTAAAGATTTATCCCTGCTGTAACAAAGTCCTTTCCTGCTTCTGATTGCTAATTACAAGCAAATACTTTGATAGCAGTAGAAATCAGTTAACTATCCTCCCACCTTCCAAGGCACTGCGTCAAACTTGTCACTACGTACGAATGCACGTCTTAATCCAGTTTGATCAAACCTGGAATGAATAAGCTAAGAATAGCCTGATGCAACTGAGCACATGAAAGCTGAAAACATTCGCTTACTATTTGGGACTCCATTTCTGTTGGAATTAATGAGCACAGTGCTATAAATATCTAATTTCCATGAATTTCAAATAATGTGGGAAGAACATCTGGGATGTCAGGGTTGGGAAAGAAGCATCTTTGCTTCTTTACTACAGCAAACCAGTGACATTTCCATTTTAATTTGAGGCCTCTGCCGAGACCTCACAGGAACTGTGACTTCTTCCTGCCAACACTTCACCCACCCTGGAGGATTTTTAGCTGGCGACCACTTGTGCTGGGAGAAACACTACAGAAGCTGGCAAAACCCCACTAACTCTAACTTGCTTAATTAACTGTGTTACAAATACTACTTACATGAACAAGTAAAGAGAACAGAGTTGAGCCAATAAGCCAGATTCAGCATTGCTGTTAGAAGCAATCTATTCATTATAAGAAAGCACACTTCTATGATTTAATTTGGTGCATGAAATTGAAGGATACATATTAGGATGCTTGTCTTTTACCTGGAATATATATCATCTCTCTGGATGTTATTATGAATGTGCTCCCTTCTACAGTGTTTTTTATTTATCTGACAGCACATTCAGCTCCCTGATAGCAGGCTTTGCATCTTGAGTTTTAATATGCCTCTGTCACACACCCACAGCTTTCCATCACAGGCAATAAGTGTATTTTATTTTATTTTTTTCTTGGATCTAGTTTGGTGTAATGCTTTCTTTACTCCAGAGAGATGTGCATGGATACATATGTGCTAAAACTGTTTTCCCAGAAATGAAGACCAGCACTCAGGAATTCTGCTCAGATTGAGAGCTGAAACTGGAGATGGATGAAGAGATGTTAAGTTCCAAAACAGCAGTTCCTCTTATTGTTGTTGTGGATTTTTGCCTTTTTTTTTTTTTTTTTTTTTTTTGCACAAACCATCCCTC
>WKFP01015034.1:180468-199822 GCA_011057875.1 Pterocles orientalis
TTTTTTTTTTTTTTTTTTTTTTTTTTAATGCACAAGCAGACGACTGCTTCATTCCTCAGCCACAGCAGTTTTAGGATCCATCTGTTCTTCAACAAGATCTGGCAGAAGACTTCCACTGGAACAGATTTCCACCAGGAAAAGCCAGATTGGGAAAACCAGCTCTGTTTACGCAATCATACCAATTTGGCAAAATTTTGGAGGAAAGATAAATTCTGATTTTTAATCAGCTCCAGTCTCATCAGTTGCCTCATGCACCCAAAAAAAAAAAAAAGTGCAGAACTGAAACTTCATCCTTTATAGATTTTTATGTATTCTGGCTCCTTGTGTAAAAAAACTTGAATGAGCAGAAAAAAAGGGCTGGATCTAACTACACCATCAGGCACTTCTGCAGTCTGCTGGCATGAGATCCGAAGTGGGTCTCTCTCAGTATTGAGGGAAAAAAAAATTGTGTTACTACTATGTTAGATACATGTGTGTGGCAGGGGCATGGGTTGCTTCCAATGCATATTGGTCTGCTTAGAGCAAGAGCCATGCAGTAAGAAAAACTTCAGGACTGGTCAACAGAGCTCTGCCTTCAAATATTTCAATCAAAACTGTGCCAGCTTATTGCACACTGAATCACAGGCTAATGCACTGCATTACTACTGAGAAATGCAGGGTCTCTGTTCTTCCATTAGCCACATTAACCCATGGACATCCTGTACTACAGGTTCAAATGCTACAATGACTGACTTTATTCTGCAGCTTTCAAACAAGTACCAAATTTTTTCTGAGTGACATCTATCTAAATCCCTGAATAAAATACATGAGAAACTAAAGAAGCTCCTGTAAAAGGTGATGCTGAACTTGCAGCCTTTAGTTCCCAAAGCACAAACCCCACCTCTTGAAACAATGAGGACAGGTTTGGTTAATAGAAGTAGCCCTCGAGATGACCAGACCTGAACCTGTCAGCAATCCACACTTAATACAGAGTAGATTAAAAGCTAAGAGGGAGCTGTTAGAAAAAAGTAATGTCTCCAGGTCAACAACTCCTGAGCAAGTAACCTGCATAATTAAACACCACAAATCTCTGTAATTAACCTGCAAAACCATACTAATTAGGAAAGTGAGGGGAAGAGAGAGTATTTGGAACACCAGACACTTATTTTCAAGAGAGGATAGACACCAGGACAAGTGACAGAGGAGCCCAAAAGTTCTCTGAGGCAAGCTAAGGAGGACAATGTCCTCCGGTTGCCCACCAGTACTAGGACCAGGCAGTACTTGAACCTGCCAGCTCCATAGGTATCACTAGCCCCCAAAACACATCAGACAGGAAAACCTAAGAATGCAAAGATGAATTTTACAGCCAGAGCTAATCCCTAGTTTTTAACATACAGTAGCAGGCTAATTACTTTATGTATTAAACAAAGGACACATGTAATTCCTCTCACAGTGAAAAACTTCACTGGTGGAAGAAAGTATATCACCTCTTGCCTTATAGACCCTTCGGTTTGCAAGGTATGTCACAAATTTGCATGACAACCTCAAGCTTTTTGGTTTACACTTGGGTGTCCGAGTCTGGAAAAAAAGATTTCAGAAAAATCCCATGTACACGGAGACCTCCCAAGTCCTGTCTGAGATGGTATCAGTGAACTTCGTGTCTCAGCTTTTCTAGCAATGTTTCATATGCATAAAATATGCCTCAGAAATGCAATGTTTCAGAATGAACCAAGGAAAATCTGTTGTATAGAGCACAAATTTGGCTTTTGCTGAACTGCTGCCCTGGTGCTCAAAGATGATTTAGCCTCCTGAGTCATGGTGAAGTCAATCTGTATACATTTGGTACTTCTGCAGTAGGACCCTTTCCCAGTATTTTAATCTGCAGAGGCACTAGATGTTTTTCTCCATTTTACCATTTCATTTGTTGGATGACTGGACTTTGGGGTAGATCCAACCAGTCCTCCACCCCCACAGACATTCACTCTCTTTGTGCTGAGCAGCTGCAGCTCTCACCACACGCATGAGCCCTCTTTGGGGGTGTCTGACTGTTTACAACAAGGCTATGCCAAAATTTCTGCTCATGTGAACAAGCACATCTCCACTGACCCCTGCAGCACCAACACCAGCACAGAATTTGGCCACACGTGATTCTTGCACAAAAAAATAAAGATTATAAAGATGGGTACTATTCTTTGATTTACCAGCCAGTGAGCTGAATTAAATCCTAAATTCATGGTCAGCAGGAGTGTAGGGCTGACCTCAGTAGCCATGCACCTGCGGGAAGTCACTCACATCTCTCCAACAGGCTGCTCCCAGGCAGCAGAGAATTTCTGTTTGGCAGCATTTCTCATCAGCTTTGCACAGCTGTAATGAGTAAAAACAGTCAGGGACCTTCAACGCAGCTTAGAGAACTTGCTTCATTATGATGGGAAGCATTCGCATTCCTTTTTTTGACAAATAACCCCAAAATAATTCAGTAGTTACTGGTATATTAAAAAGAAAAAAAAAATCAGAGACTACCCTTCTGTGAGAGACTTCTGGGCTGCCTCCATTCACCAAGGTCCTCATCTCGGTTTGCAGCAAGGAAAGCTCTCAGGACCCAGGATCAAATCCCCATGCCCTCAGCCCAGTCTGCTGCAGCATGAGTCTTTCAAGCTCTGCCTATTAACCACATTTTCAAAGACTGATCTGCACTTCACATCTCCTGATTTTCTTGTATGACCTGTACAACGCCAGTTAATTGCCTCTGTCTGAAGTAGCCTCCTTAGCATATAAAATCTCGCTGTGCCTTTTCTTTTTTTTCCCTTCTGCAGTGCACCGTGAAAGGAACTTTAAAAGAGAATTACAGATGTAAGTGAAAACCAAACAGGGTTCAACTTCAGCCTTTTCAGATGTAAAGGGGCAGGATGAAATGGATGTCACGGTAAATGCTTTTCTCTTTTTAAAGGGAGGTATTTTTTTTTTAATATCTAAATAGATGCACAGTGAAAAAAAGAATACATATACCCTGGCTAGGATTTTTAAAAAGAGTTATGCAGCTACCTAACTTTGCTGACTAAATGCCCTTATTCTTCTCCTGTGGGAGGCTAAAGCTTTTATGGAAACAGGGCCCTGACAGAGGGGATCTCAGGTTGGAAACCAAAACCCTTCAGATGCCAAGACAGCAGTCAACAGGTACAAATATTGGCCACTCAACTTACCAAAGAGAGGCCAAGATCTGAGTTGAAAAGCTGCAGAGAATTGACATAATTTCTCATCTTGAAAATATGCAAACCCACCACAAGTGCTAAACGTATCGGCACAAATGGAACTGAAACTACAGCACAGCCTACAAATCAAGGGACAGGCAAAAATGGAATAGTCAGGACCATCAATGTTTATTTTCCCTAGGGAAAAAAATTATGTAGCTTCTCCATAACACAAAAGAAACTAAGGGCCAAAACCTCCTTTTTGGCCTCAAGGTTTCACACACAAAGATCACCCCAGAGGGGAGGAGAAAGGGTGTCTTTCTGCTGCGAGTGGCACGCCAGAGTTAGGTACCCCGTGTCCCAGCCTAACTCAAACCTTTCAATGTCATGACATTGTTGACACTCAACTGGTCCATTACTGCTGGTCTCTGGCTGTTGGAGTAGTTTCTTGGGATGCTGGAAGCTAGTGCCTGCTTGAGCAGCCTTAGAGCCATCTCCATCCCTTGTGCTTTCCTGAATTACCCTTGGGATATTTGGCTATACCCAAAGGTCAAGGTCAAAATATGATGCTGTAACTACTCATATAACACTCACATTTTCCTCTGACATTCTGCCCTCAAGCACGGGGCACAGTTACGATCTTAAACTAGCAGCCAACTATTGCCAACTATCAATCCATGAATGCAACCCATTCACAAGTGAAGACAATGCACACCAATGGTACATCACTGTAGCTCACTTGTTCTGGTTCAATAAAACATGCTACTTGTCTCTAAACAGCATGGTTTTCTCAGTCTGCTATCCTTTTGTTCTCTATTTGAAGAAAGAGGCAGCTTTGCAGAAAAACCATGCCTGGTTAGACAGCAAGGCTCTTTAATGCTGTGTGTCACTGCTCTAAAAATCTAAAATTCATTTCAAGCCACAGCAAGGCAGGAGAATACAAGTCAGAATGCAGAAAATTAAGCATGCATGTATTTCAAAAACTTTCCTTCTAATGAAGGAAATGGGAAAACAGGGACATTACAAAGACAAAAATAAAAAGCTAAAATCTCATTATCAAAGTATTTTAAGGAGCAGCAGAGCATTCTAGTGATTAGCACAGCGTGCATGAGTCCAAGTGAACAGAAACCTGGGCTTGAATGAGGAGACCTCAGAGCTTCACTCAAGACAAGCATCTCTGCTTCCTCACCCATAAACAGTGCTGGGGAAGTGAGGTCCTCTGTGAAAAGGTACCAAATAGCACTCAAAAAAAGCCATAACTTAAAACAGTCATGTCACTATACAGTCCTCTGCTCCTGTTCTTTGCATGCAGCAAACAGGGAAAAAATGGAAGGAGGGCGATTCTCAGTGACTTTCGTTCAGAGCTTTGCAAACTGCAGCTAATAAGTGTCATGGAGGAGTTTTGCTCAGGAGAAGCCAACTGAAGGAACTACATTTTTTCACGTATCATGGGCATGGCATGCAGAAAGCCATCAGACCTGACCAGATGAAACAAGAGATCCTCAAAACCCCCCTTTGCAGGACTGTGACCTTACAAATAATAAACAGTTTGTAGTATTCTGTATTCATCCCACAGGAATTCTGGGCAGCAGTGTTCACTACCTGTGTGATATATACAACATCTAGAGCAAGCACAGGAAGACTGTTTATAATTATTAGTGTGAAGAGTCTGTAGAAAACTTAGTAATGGAGCAAAACCTTGGTAAAGTCCACAACCCTGGATTATACACACTGCCTTGCTATGAATTAAGCACCTCAAAATCCTGTCATTTAACTGTGCAGAGACTTCCTGAAAACTAGCCTGAAACCTCCTGAAACAGATCAGCACAAACCCACTGGGAAAAACTGAAAAATGGGACATCCTGAATTCTGCACCCTTCTCTCCCTTGGGGCTGAGAGGAGATGCCTACCTGCTCGGGATCGACACTGCCCAGTCTGCCCCTGGACATGTCAACATTATTTTTCCCCAGAGATCCAGTGAAAGCTGATGCCTTTCTTTGAAAGCATGGCTGGAGAGCTGCTAATAGGAGAAACCAAATCTCACCTGTATTTTGGCATCCTTTTAACCTCCTCCCCAGTTCAATCCCTCAGTGATTTAGGTGAACAGTCAAAAACTATTTTTTTTTTTTAATTTTCCTTCAAGTTCTCCATTTGCTTTGGACATGTAGGAGGCCTTGAGTAACTCAGTTCTATCAAAACTGGTGCTTATAGATCTCTGAGGACTACTGAAGTCATGTAACCCACTGGTGCTGCACCTTAGCTGTTTCCAGAATTAGTGGCAGGGAATCTGGTGGCACTTTTGGACTTAGCTTGCAAAATTTCACCTCAATACCACTGTGAGCAGTGCAATACCACAAGTTCCTCTGTCTGCAAAATTGCAGTAACACTAATCTAATGTAATCCAATCCAATCTAACAGCAATCAGTAGTTATCTGAAGAAAATCTCATTAGAGGTTTTGAGGAGCTGAAACACTACAGCAATGGAGTAAACAGGAACATCCTAGTTGATAACTACCTCTTCCTTCACTCCTAATCTCCTCCCTTCTGAGGATAACACCTCTAAAACACAGTTTACTAAATTCTGGCAGAGTTTTGAAAATAACTTTCTAATGTGTCCACGTTTTGCCTTAGGAGTTGATGTTTTTCCCACTGATTTTTACAAATTACACTGTCACGTAGCCACAGCATTTTCTCTAAAGAGAGAATATATCTTCTTTTAAAAAACACAACTAAATAGAAAAACCCTAAATATAACAAGCCAAAGCTACCTACCAGAAAAGGTGACTAAAACCAGCTATATTTGCCAAAAAACAACATTCCAAACATTTTCTCATCTCAAAAGTCTAAGAAACTTAGAATTTATTTCCTAAATATAAAAGAACCAGGGTAGGATGCTAAGACTGCTAACATAACAAGAGCTGTTAGCACTACTGACACAGCCTGATTTTTCTTTACCATCACCAATGTGCTGGATTAAGTCCAGTCCTGACAACAGGACTAGGAAATGTCACCATGCTGGCATTAAACCCATGCTGAGGGCGTTGAGAACGAGCCTTGGCCCTTATTTTGAACACTGAAGTAAATATCCCATCTTCAGTTCTTAGAGCAGTGAGGGGAGGGGAATCAGCCGTGCCAAAAAATATATGGTATCAACAGAAAGCAGTGTACTTTTCAATACAAGATCTCATTATTGATTAAATTTATTTAGAGCAACACTTATGAAATACAACATGGCCTGAGCAGTAGTTGAGCAGCTAACGCTGGTACCGTGCCCTTACAGGGCTCAGAAGGACCTTGCAGTCAAAGACACAGACGTTGACACCATGCTCACAATTGCAGGCAAAGCATGATTTAACCTTTCCTGCTTTATCTACGTCTGCCTTCCACTCCACAAAGAGATTCATAAATCTTCTGTGCAACAATATCAGCATTTTTGCAATCCCTATTCACATGTTTCAAAAGGATTGACTAATCCTTTAAAAAAAAAAAGAAAAAAGGTATCTTCCAATTCACACAAGCATTCTTTTTCTCATGATCGAGACAACAGGCTGCCTCTCCACAGATTTATCAAGACTGAAATGCAGACATCAACCTGAGTCTGCTGCCACAATTACCCTGATCAGAATAACCCAAGCTTTTCTGAAACCTGAATTTTAGGAAAATAAAATCGGTCATTTTTCCCCAAACTCTGTCTGCTTGCCTTGTGTTGTTATAGATAAATCAATCTCAGCTATGCTGATTACACTCCAGTATTCAGCCATCCATCCTGACCTACAAGAAATGTCTTGGCTCTTGGGAAACGACAGGCAACAATTTAGTGCCATAATTCTTCCCAGCTTTTCTTACCCACACTGACAACTAGTAAACACAGTAGACTAGGCTGACACTACAAGAGGGATGCAACTTGAGATTAGAATGCCTATGTTTACATGCTTATAGAGTGCCAGGTGTCTAAACTATTATAGCTAACAGGGATGTAGTCAAAAAAAGTCAATGGAATAAAGCAAATAAGGGAGCAGTCAGCCCACAGTGACCTTACAGTGAGCTTCATCACTCTCTAAACTCTACCAACTGTGTCCCATTGACTATAATGGGAGCTTAGGTATTGCCTGTCCAATTCCACTGCCTAAATGAAGATACCTAGCAGCACCATTTGAGATGTCCCAGCATCTCCAAGCCATACTGCTGGTGCTGTCAGACATGACGCAAGATCTGTGGGAAATTCATATCCCCGTGGTACAGCAGCTGAAATGATACCTGGCACATCTCACAAAGCACTAGTGCAGTAAAATCCTGCCCTTAGGTTACACATGGTACACATCGGTGCTGTAATCCTTAAAACAAGTCCTGTCCTTCAAGGATCACCTTATAGTAATTGCCCAGTTTGTGCAGAGAGAGAATTTCAGTCTTTCTGAGGACTCAAGACCTCTGCATCATTTTGATGACATTTTTCCACCTTTTAACAAAACACCTCTGCACCAATGCTAACTATAAACTTGAGCTTTTCTTGCTTTTCTTTTTTGCTTTATTAAATGAAATTGGAAAACTTGGAAAATACACGAGTGCTGTTACAGCACACATAAACATGTAGCCACACTGCGAATACTTGTTCACATTTATACATCACAAAGAAATTCCCTTTTCAGTAATGCACCAGTATACACTTGGACTCTGTAGTGCTACTGAATCGATCAGGCATACTGGCTTTCAAGCACGTCATGGTACAGCAGATACCTTTTCTACAACAGAATGCATATGTACACCTTTGCTTTGATAACATCTACAATTTACCATCTTATCTTGGTATTTGGGCGCATCTGTGTGTTTCAGCCTCTGGAGAGAACAGTTACTGCTCAGCTGGATACCATCATCGTTCATACGAATGGTGCTACAGTCTTTGTTAGCTGGCTAAGACTGGGAATAACGGTGGTGGGACCACACTGTAATTTGCTAGCTTTCTCCTACCTCTCTTCAATTTCTGTCTCCAAAGCATGAGAGCATATAAGTGATAGCTTCTACTGAATAAAATATTGATTTGTTGTTGTTGTCTGGATGATCTCTGTATCAAAATCCAAATCTACGAAATGCTTACAAGGAAGTAAGAGAGCTTCCAAGAAAGAATAAGTCATTTATAGTAATATATATCTATAGTTTGTATAAAATTATACAAACTATAATTTAAAGTCCTGGAGGCCTCATTTCTGTATGATCACTAAAACTTTAAGCATCAGGAACTACAGTTCTTCATTACAGGGTTCTTCAATAAACTTTAAGCTTTACACTGAAAAAGCTCTAGAGGCAATTCTTCCATGAGCACACAAGAGTGTGCTTCTGCTGACATTACTGGAAGTTAGAGGCAGACATCCCTCCTGTGCTTAAAACAAAACCAGAATAATCTCCTTCTCTTTCATCTAGTCCGTATCCGCTACCAACCAGAATTTCTCTCGTGCAAAGTATGTGCTGTAAAATATAATGAAGCTACAGCAGGAAAGTACCTGAGGAAGGCTAAGCATTGGAGGTCACTTACAATATCTTGCTGTCAAAGATAGTTTTATCTGAGGTATTTTTACAATAATACTGTGATGGTGCACAGCATTGATTATTTTCCATTAAAGTCATAAAAAGGAATGACGTTTTCTGCTGAAGACAAGAAAGGGGACAAGAGAGAAAAAAAAATCCAAAAGCTTGAATTGCTGCCATAAATAAAGAGTTTGAGGGTCCATAAACAGTCTCTTTCCTCCCTCCCTCCTTGGCTAGTGCCTTCATCACCAACATTATGATCAACCATGGCTAGCAACTCCAGGTGTGGTTTTTTGAGTGGCAGCTTGACATACTTCATAGAAGTCCAAGCTGCAGTTACCAAGAGCCATCATTACCTTTTCAGCAGCCGTGTGAAGATATCTGCATTTCAATCTGAATCAGTCCTTTGGTATCCCTGAGTTGGACAAACTGGCAGCACATTTTCATGCTATAAATGCCCTTTAAGGGCAACAATTCACACAGATTAGCAGAAAGCACAAGCAGATTTACTAAAAGTAAATTAAATTCTTTGTAAAGTGGAATATTCTCCCCTACCACACAAAAAACAGTAGGAGCAGAGCAGGTATAGGAAGGAAGCAAGAATGAACCCGAAATGAAGGGGTGAAAGACACAGGCAAGGTGCAGATATGCTCTGTGATACAGCTGCAGCCTTAGGGAATTTTAGCAATATCAAGATAACTCAAGTGACTAAAGCTGGAACAAATCAGAAGATATGGAGGTACAGAGCATGCAGAGAGAAGGACTCAGGAAATTCAAGAGTAGTCCTGACCTGCTGGAGAAGAGATCTATAACAATAGCGAGTGGTTAAACTTGGGAGTAAGTGACTGCGAAACTTTGGTGGCCTCTCTGCTGGCAGATTAATTGTGCAACGAGTGATCAGACAAGAGGACTGGCAGTGAGGCAACGCAGCATGTCAAGGAAAATGTACTGTGTGCTTTCACTGGGTCCCAGATATAACCCTGATTCGTGCTAAGCAGTGTAAGAAAAGCCTCATTAAATCAGTGGGCTCATACACAGAAAACAATGCTAAGCAGTGAGAAAAGTCAAAATAGAATCCTTAGTTTGAGGGATGACCATAAACCAATGAAAAAATTTAAAATGTAAATTCTTTGATGTAGGAAGCAGTATTATGCTCTCAAGCTGAAGAGCCTCTTGTTCAACTGAATCCTAATATTCAACGAGCATTCCTACGGAGTGCTGCAATAGAAATAACACTGAAGTGAGTCCCTCCTGCTGGACCTTTCCTGGACTTCTTACGAAAAACTATCTGATCCTCCACTTAGGGGAATGGAGTTAAAGCAGTGGCAAAGGCTCTGTGAGGTCATCATCCAGCAAAAATCTGACTTGAATAACAAACTGCAATAAAAATCTGCAAACATTAGGACTTTTGGGATGCTAAGTGGAAGTCCAAGAAAAGTCAAAAGCCTAGAAGCATAAACTCATACATTAAAAAAAAAAAAAGCATATGGTGTATCTGCTGCCCTGAGTAGCAGTAAATTGCCAGCAGTACACATCTGTCTGCCATAATTTCAGCTTCTTCCTGGCATTCCTATTTTAGATGCCATCTGCAAATAAGCAAGTTAGTGACCTCAAAATGCTAATGTCCTGCCCCTTTTCAACTTGCTGGCAGAGCCGGGAGGAGGCCAGCACCCACCACCTTTGCCAGCCCCAAACCCTCTCCCTGGGGATCTCACTGAGGACAAGCCTTGGCTTCGCTGCAGCATATTTCTTTCTGCCTACTTGAAGGCACAACACCTAGGAGTGTTGCACATGCTCTCTTTTTAAATTACCTGAAGTTTTATAATTTTAACAACCTTCCTTTCAAGTGAGCTGAAACATCAATGTGCTCCCCTCCTCCTCCTCCGTGTGCTCTGTGCTTGCAACACAACTTGCCCCTTTAGGTACACTTCCCTCCAGGGTCATCTTCTGCAGCAAGGTTTACATGTCACAGTATAAGGACTCTGCAGCTTCCTATCTCTGTCCCTCCTACATCTTTTTTTTCATCATTTCAAAGGAGAATATGTTCTTTATTACACTAAATTTTGCTAAATTAGCAGATTTTAAGCAGAATGACATAAGGCCAACAGCAAGCATGGGTACCCCACTTAGTGGGTTACCAAGTTATTATCCTCCACCAAAGACCTCATAGACCATGGAAGAAAACTACTTATCCTTATTTTTATCAACAGAAAAAACTAAAGCATGGGTAGAATATTTGCCCAAGTCTCAGTGAGGTGCAACTACTGCTGACTGCTGTGAGTTCACATTAGATCCCCAAGACCACACTTACACTGAGAGGTCAAAAGCAGGTTGGAGAACATTTTCTTGATGGCAGGAGTATCTTGCCTTGAAAATCAGCTGGGATCTATGATAACATGACAATGTGAAAACGCAAACCACTTGGCCAGTATCCCAGTGTAACTTGGGGATTAATCCAGGAGTTGCTATATTCCTTTTAAGTGCTAGCACAAGTCTTTCAGCCAAACTTTATTTCTGGCAATGCCATGAAATGCAAATCCACCCCACATGTACATAGGCAAATATGTGGTAAATCATTGCTAACTCATGATCAAAATACTTCATTCACAAATAAAATTAAAAAATCCCAGCATGTCAATCTGGTTTTCTTGTTTTAGAACCAGCATAAGAATCCCCAGTATAACCTAAAGATCCTAAATATCATCCTCTCTCCAGACTAAGCACGGGAAAACTGCATGAAAATAAATAAAAGCACTAAATAAATACATGAATGAAAACAAATGACTTTGCTATGTTTACTTAACGGCACTAATATAGAAATAAGCCAAATGCATTCTAGTGAACAAGAAATTGAGTCTGAAGTTAATCCCTTTTCTTTTTTTTTCTGTAGCTTAGAGGTCATTTGTCCTTTCACTGAAGTCACGGCCTCAAGTGACCCATAGAGCATTCACAGCATGATATTGTACTAATTTTATTAGAAAACACAATAATCAAAATGCTAGAATACATCTTTCTATTATTTGACTTAACCATTAAAATACTGAAATGGCTAAACTAATTTATTTTGATTATCAGCCCATTGGTTTGGTATTATAAATTAACCCCTTAATTTTGACAGAGCTTCTAGCTTTCTAATAGCTGAAAACATGGTTTTGTTTAAGCACATATCACGCTAAGATTTTTTTTTTTTAATTTCAATAAATCAGTTCTGGTCAATAAAAAGTTACTATAATATGGTTTACTGTTAAATGACATTGGCGCTCACACATTTCCTCTGTCCTACACCAGTTAAAAAGCCATTGTGGATTCCAGTTACAGCACTCAGAGCTCCGGCTGCACTTTTAAAGCACCAACTGTTAGTTAATTTTGTTAGCATAAACACCCAATAAAATTTTATGGTGTGTTCAGCTCTCATTAAAGATGAAAAACAGCAGCAGAGAGCAGCACCCACAAATAAACCGGGAGCAGGACAGCTCTGGCATCACCGATCTCCAGAGCTCGTTCAGATTCAGGATCGGGGCTCCCCGCGCTGGAGGGCACTGCAGAAATACAGAGCACGAAATCCCACGCACTGCTGGAAACCCCTCGAGCTCTGCACAACCCTACCACAACGCTCCCAACAAATATTTTGTGGGCGGAGAACAGTCCTTCTTCAGTGCTTTTCTCAGAAAACCCATAAAACTTTAAACTAACAGCTGGTCTAGGCAAAGTACACCCTTGTTGGTGCACACCTGCACAATGGTGCAAAACCCACGGCTCTCCATCACCCAAAATAACCTAGAGAAGGAGCTCCATCAACACCAAGACTAGAGAATCCTGCTCTTCCCCAGGTTGCATCCTGTGGTTGGATTCCACCCAGCCAGGGAAAGCATGACCCCTGCCAGGAGGTTTTGGATCACCCAGGGCATTTACAAAGTCACCCTGGACATGTCTCTTTGTCTTCCCATCCTTCAAAGGGACGCATTTGAGCATTCCACTGAAATTTCTACTCTTGAACCTGCCACCATCCTCCTTGTAAAATTTCCTGTTAACAGGAACTTTACAGGACAGCTGACACTCAGACAGTGCCAGGAGGCACTCAAGGGACCATGGCTGGAATTAAGTGACAAAAAACATCAGGTTAAAGGTAAACTTATAAAGAAAGCAGATTTCACTGTCTGAAATAATAAAAGATCTGGTCAAGAACTTCACACAGGCATTACTCCTAAAATCCTTAACATTGGGTTGCTTATCGTCCTTGAACTTTCTAAAATCTTTCAATTTACACCAACAGAAGGAAAACTTCTCTTACTAATTCAGCAGCTATACCAGATAATGTCAACTGAAAACTGACAGTTCACAAGAAAGACAGAGAATGTGATAAAAATTAGTTTCAAACACTTCCTCTTAAGTTCACTGGCATTTTTTCTTAATTTAGAGTTCACCATTCCAAGTTTTGACAGGTTTTGCCGCTGCAGCTTTGTGAAAGATACCCCACAAAAGACAGAGAAGATAAGAGGATCTCTACAAACTGGTACAGGGGAGAGAGCTAAATCAACGCTACACAGTTCCACCCCACATGCAAAACAAAACCTTTTTCCGTAAGGAGCCAAACTAACACCTGGCTTCTTAATGGACAGAGGACCCAAGTCTACAGTTTTCTCCCCCTTCCTTGCCCACGGCTTTTTCCTGTCGACACCTACACTGGGCAAGGAACAACATGCTTCATAGAGGCATATGCTGGTGGGATGTCAGGAGGACATGCTGATGAGCCAGATGGCTCTTAGATGGACAATGGCTAACATTGCCTTCACTTGCCATGGAAGACAAGCTCAACTTCAGCCTACCATCTTTACCTAGCCTGCAATTTTCACAGAATTTGAGATCATTATTAGTCTGTTAAACTTGGTAGGTTTGGTAGTTTAGACTTAGCACCATAATTCACTGCCTGTAAAAGCAGAGAAATTCTCTTCCCAGCTTTTTGCTTCTTATTGTCAAACTGTAAACACTCTAAAGGCAAAGCCATTTCTGTCTATGTGGGGTTACAGCATCCAGTAGAACTGGGCCTTGATCTTGGCTGGGGCTCTCATGCAGTGCTGTATTGGACCACTCTGAAAGGTTAATGTTTTGAGACAGAAGTGTAATTTCTAAGGGACTGCCTTCTGAGCGAGGCTGGATTTTGAAGATAGCTGACTGATCATGTTTTAAAGCCCTGGCAGCTACATCAAGTCCTATTTTAGTACTTATTAGGAGTGGAAGTCAACCTTGCATTCCCACTAGAGCATTAAAATTTGACAACTCAAAAATATACTGCTTAGTTGTGCCCATACATGGTACCTTACCACACACAGTAAAATACAATGTGCAAGTAAAACTCCTTTCCACTTCAGCAATAACACAGAGGAGCTACCATAGGTTTCTTGTCTTCATTTTCTGTGTGCAAGAGTGCTAGAAATGCTGTGGCTCTATTGCTTCCATAACTTTAGAGGTATCAAATCTCTCTGTGCAATTAAACCAACACAAACAAGGAGTAATTCAGCTGAAATCAGTGGAATTCACATGAGGGGAACAGTTCGCGTAAAAGAGAAGAAAATTAGATTCACCCATTGTAGATGCAATAATCTCTTACTAATCGTTTAAGGAATAATCCACTACAGAAACCGAACTCTCTCATATCCTGTTAAAAGGACATTACTGACCTGTTGACCAGGGCTGTCCGAACACTGCACTGCCCCTTTAGATCAGGGCAACTCCCTGCAAATATTCACTTCTGTAGGAACACCCCACATCAGCAATTTGCTTTTCTTATAGGTTAATTTTGTTCTTTTCAAGACAATGGGAGAGCAACCAAGGGTACAATAAAAACTTATTTCTAGTTCGGCTAAATTGAGTGTACTTTGCTTTAACAAAGACTTTAAATTACTTCATGGAGTTGTTTTCACACCCACTTTCTCACATAGCAATATTGCTAATTAGTACAATTGTCTCTTATCTAAAAGAAAAAAGAAGTCCAAATGATCTGCTGTTATCCTCCAGCATTCATCATTCCTGATTAAAACTCAGGTTACAGTTATTCAGGCCAATGTCCTAACCTCAGGACTTTGATTCAGCAAGCTTTTCTTAATGCTTACATACTTCAAGCTGAGAGAGGATGGGTAGCTGCTTGCTATCTGCTGTAGTCCCAAATGTGTCCTGTAAATCCCATTGAGGAAATCCACAATGGAAACACACACCATTTGCTCTGGTTTAACTCAGCTTTGTTTCATTTCACCATACAGCCTGAGTGACTCTCATCACTCCTGTTGGAATAGGAAAACACTTGTCTCCTACCCACGCATCGGGATCAGAATCAGGAAGCAGTTAAAGCCTAGATCTACAAAAAGGTTTAAATGTCCAATGAAACATCGGTGCAATTTAGGTAGTAAAATGACTGTATTAGCCTCAGAACACACATAAGCTATTTGGGTACTCATCAGTGATGTGCTACTGGGACCATAAGGTGCATGTGAGTGCATGCCAAAGGAGCTGCACCCATATCTCACAGGACAGTGGGTCTCAGAGTTAGGAGACCCAACCCAGAAGATATACTCTGACCACGGCCAAGACTGAGCTCCTCAGAGAACAGCTACAACAGCTATAGTCGTTCAAAACTATGCTGGGAGAGGTCAAAAGAGTCAGCAGCAGTGTTGTGCCAACCAGTGTGCACTAATGTACAGCTGAGGCTGCTGCACAAAGCTGGGGGTTTAGACCGTACCCTCCAGATTGTGCATGCCAGCCAATGGTTTAGCTAAATGTGTTTTCATATAAAATAAAGAGCGTGCATCCCACTCTCCCCAAAAGACACAATCTTTCCATCATCCCCGCTCTGAAGAACAGCCCTGTGCTGGTCCCTCTCCAAAAGGAGAGACGGGAGGGCTCCTGCTGGATATGACAGTCCCCCAAAGGATGGGAGATGGTGGGTCTCTGAGTCCTCATCAACACTTAGAAAACACCAGATCCACAAATCCTGCTTCACAGGATACCTCCTTGCTCACCGTACCCAGGTGGAGGACCCCAAATAGAACTGTTTCTCAAGAACTAAATGACTCCCAGTGTTTTCTGTATATTTTCCTCCCTCAAGATGCATGAAATTGGAAGTACCAACATGAAACAAAGTGCCTTCTCACAGCATCTTCCGTGATACTAATCTAAAAAAAAAAAAAAAGTGAAATTTAAGACACCACTTATGTGCCTTGCATTGGCTGGAATGGGGTTCTGAACTGCTGAATAAAAGCCAAAATCCAGGAGCTGCAACATGTAGTGCTGAAAAGCCCAAGTCCCCATATGGAGTTAGCCCTCATTAATTCCTTCAAGAAACCTGTCAAAATGTGACAGCTGGGAACTGAACCCCAAATTCTTATGCCAGGATCTGTGTAACTTTCCAATAACGTGCACTTTCTTAGTTGGACTGAAGCCTGCTCCCAGCCCACACAAGAGAGGTGGTTGGTTTTGTACAGACTGTCAGCGGCTGTAGGGCTCACCACCCCAACAACTCAAACATGTCAGAAATGTTCCTATGATTAAGCTTTTCATTACAGCACTAGGGTGAATCCTTTTGCCTTCCTCCCACAAATTGTCTTAGGAAAGGCAACAGGATTAGTCACAGGCAGGAAAAAAGAGCATTAGAAGCTCATACACAAACTATTTCTCAAAAAAAGTTCTCTCTAGCCAATAAATCACAGTCTTTCAATAGCAATCACAAGTGGCTTAGAGCTAGATATTGGTTAAAAAAAGCATTACACAGAAAAGTCCAAAAAATATACATTTTAGTGGGCATGTGTTACTAGAGCTTGGAATTACAATCAAGCTATCTACTTAAGGCCTTTAATAATATCCCTCTGTTTAAAATGTTACCTCCCTTGCTCATCACAACTGTGCAAAGCTGTAAATCTTGCAAAGTAAAGTTGGAGTCTAAGTGCTCACTGCCTAGCGAGAAGACAACTCAGAGCAAAGCCAGGAAGAAGAATGGCCTTGCCCCAGTAACTTGGCATTTGCAGCTCTTGAGTCAATACAATGTGCTCACATATTTTGGGGGGGGGGGGAATCCAACAAGTTGTTTCATGAGCATTGAAAACAACAGTGTTTGATTTACGATGGATTTTTGCCCTGCATTATTTGCATAGCCTATTCCCTCTCACAAATACCCCAGTCCTCATCCATGGCTGCCCCTTTTCCACTATTAAGTTCCAGTTCTTCTGGAAGTTGCCTCTATGCTCTTTCTTTTCCCTCTTTTCCTCCCAATCTTTTCTCAGTCTGTGATGGGCAAAGGACAGCTCACAATGTAGCTACAGCTGTGTGCTGACTACGTTGCTGGGACAGGGCAAGTAGAGGAGATACGGGCAGATTTCTCCCTGCTTTTTCCTCAACTCAGATATTAAATATTTCTTCTTCCCTATAAAGCAATTGATTTCCATGACACTTGTAGAAAGTTGTCATTTGCAACACTTCTCCTGTTCTGTCAATTTTGATTAAAATAGGCCTGCGAGTTCAAAAGTTAGGAGATTAGAAATGTCAGAGGAGGCTTTTTTTGTTGGTTTATTGTTTTGGTTTTGTTTGGGTTTTTGTTGTTGTTCGTTTTCAGTTTGTTTTTCAAGAAAAAAAAACAGGTATTAAACTTCTCACAAGCATTTCTATGCTTTAGAAGTCAGTGTCACAAACACCTTTGCTATTCTGCCTCTTGTCTACTCCATCACAGACCCCTTACAGATCAGTTATTTGGTTTTTCAGCTCTGTTTCATACACCCTCATTTCTGAGCTCTGCAAGGTTTCCTTGCAACTGAATCAGTCACGCATGGAGCTTTCTGTGTTTTAATTAAAAACCTGAAACCATCAATCATGTCAACCTTCTGACTTGAAAAAATATATTTATTTCCAATGGAAAAAATATCCACACCCTACAGAATTTGAAAATAAAATGAAGATGCCTTCAAGACAAATACAAATGTATCAGTTATCACCTGCTAAGAATATATGCATTTGAGCAGCATCTCTTCCTTCTGCATTAAAGTGTCAGCTTGACACAACAAATTATTACTAATATGCAATAACCTTAGCTGTTTAACCCAAAACTCAAAGAAAACTACAAAGTGCAAAGAAAGGAGGCCCAATGTTCAAATTACAGGCAAGATGCATGGAGGACCTTCAATTTAAGGCCCTCAAATTATGCAAAGAGATTATGCATGGATTTAACTTCAAATATATGATTAGTCATGGAGCTAAGTAAATAATTTCAGCAGACTCATCTAATCTGTTTGGGTACTTCCACAGCCCTCATCATGTCGCATCTTTTAATACTCACATAGCCTTATGATTAGTGGGTTTAATCCTAAAAAGATTATATGAGAAGAGGAGGAATAACTGTATCCACTTCACAGAAGAAGTACACAAGGTATATCTCTGTGCCTACGAGTCTGTAGAATCAGGTCTGCACTGGCCACACATGAAATGCCCGACCAGGTGAGCAGCTGCACCAGCATTTCAAAACAACAACATGACATCAAGTCTAGAAGATGGAACATGAAGCCAGTATTAAGAGGTAAGATAAAAAAAGAAAAGAAGTTAGCACTGCACTATTTCTGGTGAAATGTAAGTTTTGCATTTCTTTAAGGTGCATCCCATTAGCTAATATGTAATCATGTCTCTTTACAAAATTCTAGCCTCAAAAAGGCATTTGAAATCTTGGGAGAGAGGAGAAAATCCAGCATAAAACAGAAATACAAACACTAAGAAACACTTCAAAGAGTTGCAAAAGGAGCATCAACAGAACTGTGTACAACAGGACACATACATCCACCCGACTCTAGTTCATATTGCAATGTAACAGTGTTAAAAAGACAAATGCAAGGGCCATGGTCATTACTATCAAAAAAAGGTCATTGCAAATTTGATCAGGATCAGGTGAGAGCACCCAACTACATTTCTGTGGAATTCAGCAGAGTGCACAGTAAGGTGTTTTATCCCAGTTACTTTTTTAAATGCCAGCTGCACAAACACACCGGGGCAAGGAGCAAAAGCAGCAGATAACGACACCCCTGATCCCACATCACACACCAGCACCAACCTTTACCTTCTAATTATTTTAACCCGTTTGAAGCAGGACCGCGACTTAGCACCGTTCCAACACTCGGGGGGCTGAGAGGCCGCAGCACCCCCGGTCCCTAAAGCACCGGGTCCAACACCTCCCCGAGCCGCAGCCCAAAAGTGTCACCGAGGGGCGCGGGAGCGGTACGCGCCGGGGAGCCGCGGAGAGACGCTGAACTTCGCCAAGTGATGGGGCGCAGGAGGCTGCTGCCCGGGGGGGGTGGGGGGGGAGGGATGCTCTCAGTTACACGTTTAGGGACCGGGAGCAGCGCAGGAGGGAGCCGGATAGCCCCTACCCCGCCGAGCCCCGTTCCCAACGGGAGCCCTGCGGCCGGTCTTACCTTGGGTCCCTTGCCGCTGGAGCAGCGGACGCTGTTGGTCACCCCGGCCGTCTGGTTCATGCTGGGGCCGGCGGGCGAGCTGGAAAGTTGAGCTCCGGGTGCTGCCCCCCGTGAAGCAGGGAGGGGAAGGAAGGAGAGGGGCGGACTGCCCCTGCACCGGGACCTTGTCCCTCCGTCCGCTGGGGTCTGCGCGTTGGCGGTGCTCCCGGCTCCAAAACAAAACCCAAA
>WKFP01015034.1:215062-225889 GCA_011057875.1 Pterocles orientalis
ATAAACTCTGCCATCAAATGTTCTTGAGGCTAGATTAAGACTACATGAGGCCTTTTAATTTAATAAATCAATGAGAAATACTTTTATTCAAATCTCACCTTTGCAGAAGAACCAAGCTGTTTAAAGCAGATAAAAGATTTGTATATCTGTATTGAAGATGAAGGGTAACTGAAGCTCTAGCGCTATCTTTATTGGTAGAGAGGGATATCTGCAGTGATGCCATAATCCTGCTGACCAGAAGATGGTGCAACATTTTGGCCATGCATGGGTTGGGTGACACGTTCAAAGAGCATTGCTGACCCTTGCACTGGTCACTCAGATGTTTTGAAACTTCAGGTTGCTTTTGACAGCTGTCAAACAGTGTACAAAATCCATACAAAGGCAAAAAAAAAAGCTTTACTAAATACTTCTTCAGAGAAAGTTCCTCTTTAGAACAAACTGAAGGGAGATGTTTTGCTTAGGAAGATTTTTGAAAGAGAAAAATAAAAATAGAAAAACAAATCAAGTTTTTCAGAAAAAATAATTTTCATTAAAAGTTCAAGATCCAAAATATGTTAAAAAAAAAGAAAAGTAATTGGAAAGAATGTTGCAGAGTTGCTCATAGGAGCAGTGATTCAAGTCCATTTCCCTGGACTTCTCAGTTGCTCTTCGCTGGACATGTTGCAAAACAGTTGTCTTTTGGGGAAGCAACAGGAAACCCGGCATGGGGTTTATAGTCCCTCTATGGATGCTGAACATTGAAGAAGGATAAGGAGACTTGGATTCACCAAAATAGAATTTTTTAAGGCATAATAATAGTTTGAAATCAGAACACTAAAACTTTCCAGCAAAAAATATTAAAGTCTCCTTCCACCTCTTTAACAAAAAGCTTTTTTCTTTGAGGAGGTGAGGAGATCCACACTGCCCTTATCAAGTTGAAAACACAGCATTTTTCAACGGTCAGTTTTGATGGAAAATTCCCAAGCAGCCTTAGTTTTCATTTTGTTCTGTGTGAACTACTTTTTAGCATGAAGGATGTGCAACACAGACACACAGCATCCCCGAGGCAACTAAAGCATTTGCTTAGATGGAAAAGGAATAGCAAAAGGATGTTTTAAGCCAAGATTCTTGAAACCAGATGAGTTATTCTGAATGCTTCAGTTATTGGACAACCAGCCTGAATGACCTTCCTCATTTACACAAAGTGCTGAGCCGTGAGGTTTCACTCCCTAAAATCAGGTGCTTTTAAGAGGACTTGCATTAGGCTCCTGAAGAATTTGAACTGCATTTTTTAACTGTTTATTTGGTCCACTTGCAGTGGAAATCAAAGTAGAGGATGAGCAACATCTGACCCACCAGCTTGCAGCAGGTCCCTCCAGTTTGCAGTGGTCCATACCACAGCCCCCCAGCACCCCGGCAGTCCCCCACACCTCTCTCTGGGCAGTCCCTTCTGGTTTGAAGGCACTTCACCCTCCGTTTACCCTCCTGTTCTTGACTTGGAAGAGAAAGTTCAAAAGTAAGGTGATCCAGAAACTTTCTCAACCCCAGACTCTAAGCCTATACAACTTGCTGTGAAATACTCTCTTTTTACTACATCAATACAATATCGCCACATGTAGGTTTGCCCCTTTGTTAGAGTCAACAACAAAACCCCTCTGTTAAATCCACGTGAAGACTGCCTGTTATCTTCCAACACACATTATTCAAAGCTCCAATGTTTACAAGAGAAAAAAAAGACAATTAGAAAGTGATGTATTTTAAACTCCAGTCAGGTGTACAGAAAGAGAACTAAACTGGTGAAGCTGACGTTAGCCAGTAAGAATTGCACAGAAGCATTTAATCTGTATTCACACTTTTCATGGTAGCTTTTCTCAGTGATGGAGGGTTGATCAGGTCGGTTTGGTACAGCTGTGACCTGTCTGAGGTGAGCTGGGATGGAATATCCATTATTCCTCATTTCGACACTGAGCAACTCAACTCAGTGGCTGGAGCCTTGGGCTGGGACCCTGGGTTAGATCCTGTTCCCATCACAGCTACAACTTCAACAAGAAGTCAAAGAAGCTATAAAAACAGATTTCTAGAGAACACTGTAGCAGGCACATGAACTGACATGGCACTGGAATTATCAAACTACCACCTAACATTGGGAGTGACTGCACAGGAATCCACTCTATCTTCCATCTGCTGTTTCTTAAACATTTTATCTTGCACTTTCAGTATAAGTATAATTGGCTTGGACATAATTTACCTCACAATTATTGTGTTGTTGGATATATACACACACACAGAGAATCTGCAAAGCAGCAACAACAGAAGTTATTGCTGAGATTATTACACTGAGAATATAAAAAAAACCCCAACAAAAACCCAAACACAGGAAGAACTCTGTACACGTTGGCACCCATAACTGAACAGATCACCGTAATACCAATGTTCTGCTTTGTAAAACAAGTCCAGCTGCTGGAAGATAGTGATGACTGTCACAACCTGATGGACAAAAAAATCAGGAGAAAATGAAGTGCATTCATTTTGTACAGAAAGATAAAGCTTTCTCAAGTCTTCCTTCCCCCTTCAGCAGCAGTGCACCAGCGGGCAGGATTTAGCCTTGAACACACAATTTGGGGCAAGTTTTACTTATGTCCTGCTCAGGGAGGAAGCAGTCAGAAGACCAGGACGGGTGGCTCTGCTGCGCAAGAAGATGGGATCGGGGAGCCTCTGACATAGGATGGCAGTTCCTGCTCTGTATTGCGATGCTGAATTTGACCTCAAAGTTAGACCCTGAAAGGCAGCTGGAGATGAGCCAAGTTTCACACCAGCCAACATCTTTTTGCACTATACGGTTCATTTCTCACAAGAACTTCTGCAGTTCCAGAGTTTCAGGGCTGGCCCCAGAAGAGTTCAAGCACAGCTTGTGGTAGCAAGATTAAGCTGTTCATCAACTGAACAAAACACCCTTGTGTATGTTATGTTCCATATTTTCCTACTGAAGCCTGACTTTGACTGCATATTGGTTACAGTCTGAACTTAGATTAATTGTGGCTCTGAGCATGTTCTCCTTCATCTCATACTCAGAGCCCATCCTTCAGATTCACCCAGCCTGACTGTCTACCTGGGTCCCTCCTTTCCTCTGCTCTTCAGCTGCAATCCCCATCTCACCCCAGCGCTTCCCACCTATTACCAGAAAGTTACAACAGGACATACAACCCAGCCAACTTCCCAACCCAGGGAAGGGTCTGGTGGCTAGGGCAGGTCTATGGCCCCTCCAAAAACTTGAGGCTGCCATCAGCCCCTAGATTGTGCCTTAGGTCAACCCTTCCGTCAACACAGTGAGGTGGCATCTTCAGGCACACTCGATTAACTCAATGGTGTTTATAAAGCCTGCTGCCAAGGACTGCCAGACATCTACAAAAATTGTTATAGCTGAAAGTACCCTTATAGTACAAAACCTGAAAATACACATTATGACATTTTATTTAACAGGGCATTTCAGCTTCTGTGTGTGTTATGGTTTAGCTGGGTTGTGGTTTGGTTTTTTTTTTTTTTTTTGTCTGTTTGCTTTGGCTTTGTCTTTTTGTTTAGTTTTAAAGCAGGCTGTATTATCTCTCCAGGGGTAGTCACCTGTGGCATTGCTGCGTGGGAACAACTTTTATTTGCCTGGGAAGGCAAGTGAGGTGTCCCACAGCAGGTACATTCAGGAGAATTCGTAGGGAGCAAGAAAAAATCTTTGAGAAGACAGATTCCCTGTACATTGAGGGCACAAAATGAACTCAATAATAATAAAAAAATACTTTTTTTTCTTCCTGCATGCCATTTCTGGTGTTTTTATCAAACCATTTACAGAAAGAAGTTATTTTATATGGACTCCTAAATAAAAGCGCAAATCAGATAGGGGCTTAGAGAAAACTTCACAAGAAACCTCTTGTTAATTTAGATGGATCAATATTTAACAGCCAGTTACTTCGAAACATAGATTCTGTCGAGGCTCACCCTCTCCATGGAGGAGATCAATGAAGAATAATTTGCACTATGATGCTTTATAGGAACTCAAAAGAATATATCAATAAGACGAAAAATCTCACAATACAAGCAGACACTACCTAATTCTAATTAATATTAAAAGGACGCTGTCCAGTCTTTTAAACCAAAACCACAGTGTAGCTTATGTACTTAAAGTTGTAAAACCTCATCAGGAATGTGGTCTCTGTTAATTACAGTCTGTCTGGGAAGGAGAGGGGGAAATTAAGTAGATCCTTTTAGTGATGAGTTATTCAAAGTGGAAAAAATAAGAACAATCAACTGCAGCATTAGAGTCAAGCCCTACACATTAACCTCGCACTACTCACGGGTGGCTCTATAGCAACACACACATACTTTTAATTTGACAAGTAAATTAAGCCACTGAGGTGCTCTTGCTGACAGGTTACGTTTAGAATTAATCAGTGCAGGACTGATTAAGAGGTGTATTATTAAGATAATTGTTACAAATATAAAACTCATTTTCTTCATTAAAAATTAGACAGAAACTGCACCCAGTACTAACAATCATTGCAAGTGCATGCTTATTTGTTGCAAAAGAACTAGACTCCAGTAGTTTTAAAGTCACTGTGCCCAGCCTTATGTTCCTCTCAGGGCAAGCTTCTGGTGTCTCGGGATGGGTCTATGGGGTGGTAAAAGAAAGTAAAGGAGAGATCAGGATTTTTACATATGCTGTGTGCAGTGCAGATGTGATCCAGTGTATATCCAGATGATCAGAGTGCTCAGCTGAATCAGTAGTGTGCACAGCTAACCTAAGTTTTATGGTCAGAGACTACCAAGAGTTACTCAGCAAGTACAGTTCTTTAGTTTTATAATCAGCAACACAATTGCTCTTACTTTTTGTTCTGAAATGTTGACTGCAATAAATGAAACCAAGTTCTTGAAAAGAGAGATCTCAAACTAAACATTAGAAATCACCAAAAAATGCCACTATGAAAAACAAACATATGCTGAAACAAAAAAAAAAAAAAGGTGACACTCACTGAAAAAAACCCAATACATAAATTTACCTCCAGATTGCTTCCCCCCCCCTTCTTTTTCTCCCCACAGTTCATTTTGATCCTTCGATAGAATGTCGCATTTCTCTTCTTCCAGGCTACTTTAAAATCTTTGTATTTCTCTCATACCACACAACACAACCAAGACAGAAAAGTTTACCAGTAGAAAAAGAACATGGAGGAAATCAGGGGAGAGAGCCACACAAACATCAAGAAAATTAACACCAGGTTCTTAGTAAGGGAACTTACTGGTCTCCAAAACAGGACAAGGCTCAGCCGAAGCATTTGTTCCAGCTGAGATGTTCATAACAGCTGTCATTGATTTTAATTCTCAGCAAGATGGCTTCATGCTGCAGCCCTTTCCTCCCTATCCCCCCTCTCCCAGGCTAACTATTTACATGAATCTTGTAATAGATGTGAGACTCTTAATTCTCTGTCCAATCTGGTTAAAAATGGCCAGTTCCTGCAAAAGGTTTTAGGGAGGAACAGACCAATGTGTATGTACAGAGACGTGCACCCAGACATGCACAGTATGATCACATCTATATCCATATCTATATCATCTATATCTGTATCTATATCTTTAGCAAATTGAGTAGAAAGATCAACCACAGATCTGCCAGTATCTGTCTCATTTATTCTCAAATTGCTAATTCCAGATGGATGATAATGATACAGATTTGTTGTGAGCCTTGCAGTGGTGATCTTAGTTGCAGACTGTTAGGTTGTTACCAACTTGTTCTCTGCATGACAAAGTCCAACTCATTTTGATCTCTGGAGGCTAATTAAGCTCTGCATTCTTACCAGTCTTGGAGTTGTAGAGTTGGTAGGAAATTTAATCTGCCATTCATCTTTGGCTAGTTTTCAAGTTTCATATTAAAAAAAATATTTTTAATTCATATTTTAGAGCTAAGCAGTTTTTAGCTGTCATCTGTGACAGCTTGAGTGCAATGTCCAGCATTTCTGTGAACTCAGTAAACTTGACTGAATAAAGCAGAAGCTGTCATCTGAACAGGAAGTTCTTTGTACTGTAAATGTTTATTGGTGTACAGAGAAAGAGTCAAACTTATGCAGCAATCTGATTTTAGGTCAACTGATGTAGTCATAAATTATGACTTTAAAGGTTCTTCGAACAGAAAAACAAATTTAAAAAATAGTAGAGATTACAAGGATTCAGTCATTCCTTTTATTTATGTCAGCAGAAAATTGAAATTCAACAGATCTTTCTTGCTGGACTTGCATCTTTTTGAAAAAAATACAGGTACAAATGTAGTTGGTATGTATAAAAGCACTGCCTTTACATTCTCTTTTAGTTTGTTTGATAAGAAGGTAATACCGTTTCAGTGGAGTGTTGAATTGGCTTGTTCTCTTTATATGGTCTGGGAAGCGGCAAACTAGAATTTTCTCCACTCTAATTCTGTTTTCTTCATGGTTTTGATTTGGTTTTCCCTTCAGATTGATTTTCTCTGGCAGATAGATTTTTTCTGGAATCTGATTCTGCCCAAGTGAGACAATGCTCCGATTACCATTACACCTAATGATGCTTCTTGCAATTTTTAGTGTATTTACCCTCAGAAATACTTTTTTCCCCTGGTAGAGAGGAAGACACCCAGGACTGGATCCAAAGAAAGCCTCAACACCCACTGCTGCCTCTCACCTCATCCCAGAGGCAGTGAAAGACTAGGCATCATTAATTTGAATGTTAAAACTCCCATCGTGTCTCAAGTTCTCTGTGGTGGGACAGTTAGAAGAACATGGAGAAGGTTGTGTTTGTCCATCTGCCTCTCACACCCTGGGCTGATGGGCATCTTGCTGAGGCTGGCCTGCAAGAAAAAAAAAAAAAAAGCATCAGTTGTTGCATTCCTTCAAAACTGGACTTGAGTCCATGGTCTCCATCTTTCAGAAATAACCGGTATATTAAAGCACTCCACCAGGATCTGGAGGACCTGGGTTCATCATGATTCATAGGTGATTATGGGAGCATCTCCTACCTTAGGACTAAAGGTGAACCTGGGATATGTATGGGGTTCCTTTTTGGGGGTGGGAGGGCTGGGAAGCAGGAAAGTCACTCTCAATTTGCTCTTGTTGCAGCTCTTCCATTGCATTTTGAATAAAGATCCTCCAGACCCAAAAGCATGGCTCAAGCAGCTGTTGGTTTAGGCACTTGCTTGCAGTAGTTGAGGAGAAGTAGGAGGCTGCTAGCTTGCTCACTGCCTGCTGTACTCAGTGGGTACTAAAGGCTTTAATAGACTTGGAGGTGATGTTGGTGCCTACTGAATTTTCCAGCACAGGGTATGTGCGATCTGTAAGCTTTGCCACTACTGCACTACTGCCTTACTTTGTAAGGCAGAATTGACTGTATTTCTCAAGGAAAGAATAGAGCTCAGGATTTAATCCTGAATGGAGGAAGGTGATGCATTAAGTGCATAAAACTGTGGAGAGAGCAGGATTTAAGAAACGTATCTGTCTACTGCATCTCTTGCTGATGGGTGCAGACACCTTCCTACCTGGGCTGTGAAATCCCTTCTGAGCCACTTGCTTTCCCCAGGCATTGCATGGGACAGTGAGATGACACCAGGCCAATTAGAAGTCCATGGGACAATTATTCAAATGCTTCATGGGCCTGGTGGGCCAGGGAGACTAAAAGGCTGCTTCCACCTCTCAAGACATCCTTGGCAAAGCAAGAAATTGGACCAGGGTTAGCATTCTCCCCACTAGACCATTTGCTCTGTGAAAAGGAATCAGTGTAGGAGGCAATAGGCACTTTCACAAGACAGTAATTTTGGTGAAGGATATATTGATATAAGGCCACATTTTTTTGGCACTATATCATCAATAATTATTAGAAAAATATATATATATATGTATCTTCTCAAGATAGAGCTGACTCTACTAATACATGATTTTAATCCTTCCTTAGGACTCACACAAACATGTATGATGACTGTTACAGCTACACTTTCTCGTGGAAGTTAGGGCTTCTTTCTGTCACCATGCAGCTCTCCTTAGTTTAAATTACATTCATAACCATTTTATACTAGAATTCTAATTATAATAATTATGTGTTACAGGTTATTAGTTTGTATGCTAAAAAGTAATAGGAAAGAAAGAGGGAAATTGCAAATCTCCTTCCTGTCCCATATGTTAAAAGTTATCACATAATATATTTTATTCCTAATTAAACAATGGCAGAACCTTTTTGCAGTACTTCATTATCCATTCTTGACAAAGAGGCATGGCCCAATCAGTCTTGTGATGAGATGCCACCAAATAATGTCATTATGCCAAGAAGCAATCTAGAGAGAAGCTACTATCTGGTTTTCTACAAAAGCACTTTCTACTCTTATTAGCTTGCATTACATAGTAGAAATTGAACTTATATAGCAGAAATTGAACTTTGGAGGAAACGGTGAAACCATACAGTACCTATTTTTCAGTGTAACTGTAGGATGTTAAACGTCCTTTATAGAGAGCAGAGCTAATAGTCCAAGATCTTGAGGTGCACAGTCAGCATCTCAGTTGAAGACAGTGGAAGAAGTCATGCAGTTATGATAAAAAGGGTTTTACAAAAACCGTGCTGAAGTCTATTTCTCACCCAAATTTTGTAGCAAAAGCCAGCAGGCTGAAAAGCGACCTGCTGTCCCTGCACATAATCACAAGTGCCTTTACAAGCTGTTTATTTATAGGAGCAACTGTAGCCCTTGCGTGTGTAAATCTTATCATATGAAAATGGCAGTTTACATGATTTGGCTGCACAGTGGTGAGCCTCCACATGCATAAATATGCATCAGTGCCAGGCTTCAGATTAGAGAAATCTGATCCTGCCAGGTCTTGCTGAGCTCTGCAAAACTGAAAACTTTTGTTACCCAGATGTTCTTTTGAAGTATTTTGACTGTGGGTTTACATGGGAATAAAGCAAGAGAAAAAAATTTCTTCTTGGAATGTTCTTACCGGGAGCATTGCTACCATTTGGGTCATATTACAAGGAGTTGCTGTGCTAATTTATTCTGAGAATTTAGAAAGTGTAGTGAAATTCCAACAGAGGATTTTGTAATGTCCACCCAACATCAGAAAGTATTCAGATTTGAAGGCAGTTTATAAATTAATGCATTGGGAACAGATTCATTTGAGTTAGGACAGAAAAATATTCAATTGCAGGTGTTTAAACATGAGCATTCACTTTCAAGTTATTCAGCTAGGGAGAAAAAAAGAGAAGGGCAAGGGAAAATGGATGGGGAAGGGGATAGGAAGGGAAAAGAACATTTGGAGCTTTTTTGCCCATTTGGGATTGAGATGTGGTAGTAAAAGAAACCAGGTTGCATTCTTAAAGATGAAGCACTCTTAGCAGTTACGAGAAAAAAACAAACCCCCCTCATTTCTCTCTCATGGGACTTTGCTGGTTAACAGCACCATTGATTGCACTGTGATTATTCTGTTCAGCCAAACTCTCTGATCTGTGATTTAAAACTATGTCCCGTGGGAGGGTCCTACCTGTGTCCTGTATTATCTACGGTTAAAGGCACTCGTAGCCTGTGCTCAGTGGAGTGCCTCAGTGTTTGTTACGACAAATATGAGCCCACTGACCGTGACATCTCTGTGTGTTGAAATTCTTACTTTCACCAGAATGACATTTAGAAAGGGGTATCTTTGGGCTCATAAGAAAGGGAGTGAGGAAATGAATGCAGCTTTTAGAAATAGCAGTACTGGAGAAACCTCTCTGGCTTCTTTCAGAAATACCACCGTTCCAATATAATTCATGGCCAGTATTTATAGCCCTATCTGTCTGACAGTATTAAGCTTATGCTTAAAAGTTTTGTCAACAGTCAGGTCCTTTTTTGGAGCCATGCATGCATCCTAAAGGCTGAAGAAGAGTCAACTCAAGACATCTGTCATCAGCCCACCACACTGGGAGGCAGGAGAGAGTGTGGGGAAGGGAGACGATTGATAAAGACTTTCTAAAATGTGAAAGACTGTGCCCTATAGGATTGAGTGATATACATCTAGGCATTGTGGTCACAGAACTCAGTATGGTCATAACACTGCATGGAGCTGTGAGGAACTAGGAGGCCATACAGGATTAAAATCTGATACCTTTACTGGTCTGTAATTGCTTTGTCTTTATTTTGGTTTGTATGTAAACGCCATACTCTTCCTACATGAGCTCCTATGAGATCAGTAAGCACAAGGTCTTCTGGAGAAGCCTGCTGGGCTGTGGTGGTGTGGACAGGCTGTTGTGGCTCTGAGGCTGTTAAGGGACCACAACTCTCCCTGAAGAACTGTAGGAATAGAAAAGGAAAAGTAGAGGGAAAGACACACACCCACACATGGACAGACATCTGGAGAAAGGAAAGAGAGGCACATTTGTGACCTCAGACTTCCCCAAGATATCTGAAGGAGCCTCAGGGGGAGAAGGTTGTTCTCCAGAAGAGTTGTCAGAGCAAATGAGGCATAATGAAGGAATTCACCAGCTCAAATTTCTCTGGAATTGGTCACAGCTCTGGATGCTTCTGGTTAAATCTCATCATAAACATGTGTGAAAGGAAGGCCCACTGGCCATGCAGAAAGACCCTGTGCACAGGCTGTGAAGAAGAATGGACGGTGGGTGTTGCAGGGGAAGAAGGGGCCAGGACTGAAATTCATCCTGAAATTGCTGGCTAATGAAACCCACCCTGTCCTTTGGATTTGGGATTATGACAGCTGAGGAGCACTACAGTTTAACACTCTGCCCCCTCCCCCCCCCCACTACACTTCAACCCCTCCTCTGACCTTGTAAGCATTTTCAGTGCAGACAGTCTTAGTCTTCAAAATCACCTTT
>WKFP01015034.1:228022-253123 GCA_011057875.1 Pterocles orientalis
CCCCCCCCCCCCCCCCCCACTACACTTCAACCCCTCCTCTGACCTTGTAAGCATTTTCAGTGCAGACAGTCTTAGTCTTCAAAATCACCTTTATAAGGGGACACAGGTAGGAAATGGCCACTCAGGTAGCAGCTTGTGTAGTTGCAGGGCTACGTAATCAAAAGTAACACAACAGCAATAAGTCAAAATACTTTGTCACAGTGAAGCCGTCTCTCCCTAGGAAGTCCTCTGGATGGTACTAACCTTGAAGTTGACATGAGATTTACAGCTCAATTCCCTTGGGTAATGATGCTGATTACATCCATACTAAAAGAGCAAAGTAAGTTCACTTCCTTCCCCTCTGTAGTAAGACTTCACTCACAGCTGTCAAAAGGAAAGCCTATGACAGGTCCCTGAATTGCTTTAGACATTTGGCAGCTGCAGAGCTCTTTCTAAAGGATAGAAATCTCTCCCCTGTTCCAGAGCAGCTGACAGCTGAAGAAAGATGGTCAGCTAAATTCTTTGTTGTAGCCACTCCATATACCAAGATAAGTAGAGTGATTAAACTGATTTATAGTGCTTGGGTACCCAACTGCTTTTCTCCCCAAAATAAGATCTGCAGAGCCAGTACTCAATTGCATAATGAAATGAAACAACCATGACAGCGATATTACTGAAAAGTAAGCAGAGGGATCCCAAATTGTCCATTTAAGGCCCATTCACCTTTCATACGTGGCTTGAGTCAAAAATCCTGGGGCTCAGACTGACAGAATTTCCTGGGACAGGTATTTAGTACAGAGCTCATGTGCCTAACAGTAGTAGCTACAGTGGAGCTGTCTGCCTCTGAGTTACACTAAGGGCTCACTTTCCAGTCGATGCAGATCTCATCTATCACTCCAGTGGACTCTAAAATATTATAATCTCTCTGTAGAGTAGGCATCTAAAATATACCTGATGGATCATCTCTGAAAATGTGTATTTCCCCTCAACTTATCTAAAACTGCACTTGCAGCTAAGGTTGCCTGGGAAGCGAGAAAACCAGGCACGTAGTAAATCCACTTAAATGATTAGCAAAAGCCACAAGTACCTTACCCATGCTGTTAGACAAAGTCCCTGCCCTGCTCTAAGCTCTCCCACTAATTGCTACATTAACAACTTGCACACTGAAATCAGAGGGTCAGTGGTCACCAGGTGAGTCATGAGGAAGGAAAGGGGTAGGGAGGAGAGCTTTTCACATAGTTTTTGTTGACTGTCACTAAAGTATTTATTCCCAAGGCTTTTTGATAAGCAGGGGTAGGGAAACTGCTGGTAATTTGCAACAACATGCTAGCATTTGTATTGAAACTGCAAAGCTCTGGGTTTCTTGGTGTTTCAGCAGGCATTTGACCACCAGCAAGGCTGGGAACAAGTGCTGCTGGTAAATACACTTGACAGGGAGCATTTGTAATCAACACAGCTCAGTACAGCCTTTAAAGGAACATACCTGAAGGAGATTGCCTGAAGCCATCCTGTTCAAGTACGTTTTCCCTGCATATAAATCTGATGCAAATTCTCACTTCCTTGCAATGATCTTAAAGAGGCAGTGAGTTTTAAGGGCTAGGTGAGACACTACGCAAGGCGGTTCACGAACAGTAACCAGATTAAGACTCAGACTGAGGGCTACGATACAGGTTTAGCATGTGCCTTGGGACAGTACCAGCATATCTACTGTCAATGTAGCATATATAATAAAGGCAGGTCAGGCAGTAATCCCTGGTCCCTAGTCCCTGTGGCACAGACGGTTGTGTGCACCTTGGTTGGGGTTAGCTCATGGTAAAGAAGACCAGCAATATTCACACTGCATAGGACCTGGTGCCGGGCTTATTTGTAGACGGAACAAACAAGGGAGGCTTGTCTATGCAGCCTCCAGGACACTGTCTCTGGAGAGTACATCCCTAGAACTACACCAAGTTTTGTGCTGGAGAGAAGAGTTAGGAGGGCCTCTGACAGAGCCAAGGAGACAGCTAATGACCAAGTGGAGTGGAAAATCAGACATCCACTGCTTGCATCTGTTCTTTGGATCTTGTATTTAGCTGTATCTGTGAACCCTGAGAGGCCTTAGTCAGACTTTCATTTCAGTGTATGGATATAAACTTAACCTGGGAGGTTACTAAACGGAATAATTTCAGTGATTCACAGAGGAATACTCACTACTTTAAGTATGTGTTTAAGTATCTTGTCCTATTGAGTCTTAATGCCTTATTCTGAGAAAATAGTTGTGGTGTCTGAGATAACAGCATATCAGTGCTAACTCACAGGGCTTCTCCTCCCATGCTTTGTATTTTAGGAGAGCCAGACAGCTTTCTTTGGGAACTGCAACGCAGCCAACTATTACCATATGCTGTGTGGGTTCCCTCTTTCCGCTCCTCAGAGGAACTGACAGCCTGGCCTGGCCAGAAAAACAAAACAATGTACTTTACACACACAGAAAGAGGTTCTGAAGGTTTTATTCAGGATCAGAATAAAAAAAAAATGACACCTTACAAAGGAGAATTCAACAGAGAAACCTCAGAATAACTCAAAACCTGGGTCAGTTATGGGTTATCCATGCTCACGCCTGAGTCAAAGCACCATTCTCCCTTGCTTTCTCCTCTGGCCATGGAGGGGTTTTGGCCATTGGGATATTGGCTGTTCCAAAGAAAGATACATGTTTTGTCCCTTTTGTCTAAGAGTCAGCCTTTCTCTACTGGAGACATGGTTTTGACTAGCCATTTTCTAATGAAAAATCTTTATTTTCCTGGTATTCTCTGAGGCTGAATGTTTTAAATTATGGTAGAAGACTTGTGTACTATCCTCTGTCCTTTAAAACAAGAAGTCAGCTCCCACTTACAGTCTCTCAGATCACCACAGACTTGATCCCACCACCCTTGCGCAAATGTCCCCAAAGTTATGTCAGTGGAGTCCTATGTGTGGAGAGCTGAAAAGCGGGTCGTGTTAAATATCTGTATTGCTAATGTTAGGACTACTGTTCTGGGTTTCAGATAATGCCTTTGTTCCTTTTAACTACATCATCTGCTCTCCCAGAGGATGTCATTTGGTTAGCTGCTTAGCTGACATCAAAGGTGTTCTTCTGCTGAAGTTTACAATGCCAACACCACTGGATTCCTGCCCTCCTGAAAAAAGCCTGTGTAAGATAATGAACTGCTGAGTGCACTTGACTCTTGGCTACCTGGGTTGTGGGCTATCCATGCCAGAGCTTCCGAGCTGACTCAGCTCTAGCTGTGCTGCTCGATGAAGCACACGAAGACACGGCTGTATGATTTCCAGGGTGAGAAACATGGACATTCATTTTTGGTCTGTGCCAACTTGAATTAAAAACCTGCTGGGAAAAAAGTCATTCTGGCTAAAGCTAGCACAGGTACCCCTGCCTGTTGGCTGGACCAAGGTCTGAACCCCCAGCCTATGGTGGTTCCATGTTGAATTCACTCAGATTGAACTGGGAACATTAGTTCCAACCGTGATGGATCGAGACAAATGCATCTTCCTAGTTCCTGCTAGGAATCACAACCAAGATAACAAACCCTCTGCCAGAATCGCTTCAAGATAGCTGTGCAAGGTGCTGAGGCTAAGACTCATCTCAGGACAGCCAGGCTGTCATCTGGAGGCTGGTTGAAGCGCACTGACTCCTGTGACCATGGGGAATGAGGGGCAGGAGAGGAGGATGCTTTTTGCTGGGTGGTGCCCAGCATGCAGGCAAGATGTAGGAGATCAAAACTGGAAGGTACTCCCTTGGTATGGGCATAGCCTGAGCATCTTTACAGCAGTGAGCTTAGATCCCACACTGCTGGCTTTGGATCAGAAAAGTCCTTCTGAGTCCAAACAGGCTCTGTGTTGTTAGCTCAGCTGTGAGGCCAGATTTGAACTGGTAACTGGTCACATGCATTTGCACTGTGCCTTGACTCGTAAGTGATTCTTCCGAGACCATACTGAAGAGCGCAGTGCGGTGCAATCCCAGTGACTCCACAGCAGCCTACTTAGGCCTGGGGTCAGCAGGAGGCAAAATTAATAAGCTTGAATGTTTTTTCTCATGGTGCCATCCATCCCAGGGTACTGGTGCTACCTGGGTTTTGCTGTTATCCAGAGAACTCCAACACACCAATGCCCTGGATGGTGGAGAGGTGACTGTGGTGCCATAGTCACACTCCAGTTAGTGAGGTGCAATGGTTATAACCACACACATCTCTGTTAGTGATAGATGTAGGCTGACTAGTGACTAGATGTTTCTTCCACCTCACACTTAGCAATTCGTGTAATAGATGTTACTATAGTAGGCTACATGTAAATCTGATGGCAGTTTAGAAATTTTTTTTCTGATAAAAATAGCATTTTACTCTTTCTGCCTTCTAGTTTGAGCTCTTTAGGAAAATTAATACCTTTAAAAGTCTCTAAAAGTAAATTTGCAATGGACTTTTTGCCTACTGCATTTTTTTCAAATACATTTTGCTAGAGCCACTGTAGTACAGTGAGGTGCATCACAGAGTGAAGTTCGTTGCAAATACAATGTATTAATTAATTTTTTACTAAAAATGTCTTCAGTAACAGATCTTCACCCATATGCCAGCAGTAGCACTGAAGTAAATTAGTCTTGGTCAGCCTATGTCAAAATGTATGTATCCAATTTATGTATGCAAGATGTGTTGAAGGGAATGATTTAAGTAGAGTGACTTCTGTTTTGGAGGAAAGGCAAGGTCTAGGGAAAACAGACATCTAATTTTCTTATGAAGTTACAGCTGAGCTGCCTGAGGTTTCTCATGCAATTTTGCCATCAGGAAGCTGCGTTAGAATCTGTTTTTCAAGGCAGTTTTCCTACAGCTCCAATGAAGTTGATTTATAACCTATCCACTTCTACGTTACAGCAGCAATACTAGCCAAGCTTCTTCAGTACATACCCACTCTCAGACTTTCATACTTAGAAGAAATTTATTTTATACTCTTATCTGGAGTACAGTCTGTATTCACACTTTATTGCCCTTATCATATATAGGTTAGAGGAGGAAGTTAAAGGAATATTTCTTAGGCAGTTTCCGTCACTTAGATCTTAAAGTAATATTGCCCACTTTCCTTAGAGAAGAAAAATAAAATCCTTCTCTTCAGAGAGAAGGTCCAGAGTCCTTGGTTTTCCCTCTCACCAAATTAAAAGCACTTACCTAAAGCACCCTAAGCTCTAAAACAAACAAACCAGCGATCCTGCTGCGCTTAGTAGAGCAGTAAGATCTAATGACTCCTGCACCAACTGGAGAAATTATTGCACTCCTAGCACATCTAAATGCCCAAATTAGATAAGATTAACTGCGGCCCGAGGTGCAGATGGGGCACAACAGTTCCTTGCTTGCACCTGCAGCAGCTGGTACGTCAATTTGCATGCTACCTCCTTCCTGCAGGCACAGGAACCCTGAGCAGGTAACAGGGAGTGTATTGTTCACAGGAGGATAACAGGGGAAAGAGGAAAGGATGCAATCCCTTCTCCTCCCTCCTCCCATGAAGTCGATGATGATGAAGGGGAGAGAGGAATGGATTCCCCCTTTTCTTTCCCATGGGAAATCAATTCCTGGTCTCGGGAGTTAGGGACATCTGGGTGAGATGTCACTTGTATGTGCCTCATCCCTTCACTGGGACTCATCAGGGAACAAGCACTAGAGTTGCAGTTCCAGTGTGGCCAACTCGAAATACAGTTAAAGAAAGGAAGCCAAGTGACACGATATAAATGGAAACTGCAGGCCAAAGAAACAAAACATCTATAATACACATTTTGAACCAGGCAGAAAAGAGCTGTGGGGATGTTCTCAGCATGAAATATTTCATTCAAAGCTGTAGAAAGGAGTCCATTTGTTTCACCGTGTGAGCGAAGCTTGCCACTGAAGGAATCATATTTTGTTATTTTTTCTGGCACTGTGTGTTTGCTATCCCCACTTTTGAGAGCTCGCTGCTCTCTGTGTGGTACCTGTAACATCCTGCACAGCTTTCAGATGCATTAATTGTGAAACTGGTGAAAAAAAAAAAGACAGTGACAGATGAGAGCAGCAAAAAAAAATTGCTAGTGGTTTGCACAGAGAGGGTAGAGAACAAGCAATACAAGGAAAGCTGTAGATAGTCATACTTAAATGATTTCTTCCTGATCCTGTTGATGCCTGATAATTGACAGAGCTCCACTCTCAAGAGTAAGCAGGGAAAAGAGGAGGGAGAGCGAGCAAGACAAAATTGGCTGGAGAAGGCTCAGTTGCTATTCATTTTAATAATTTTCATCTCCCAGCGTTAAGCTTTTGTATCTTTGCTATTCTAGTGGTGATAGATGGAGAGGTAAGTACATGGAAACCTAAGATTTATCATCACATATCTTCTTAACAAAAGACAGGCAAAATAGCAACTTCCTTAATAAGACAGGATGATAATGGATAATGCTGGAATAAGTGGTTTCCAAGGACACCGCCTTTGGGAGGAGGCAGGCTTTGCAGTGCCGGCTTGGCAAAGGAAGAGCAGCAGCTCTTCCAGCCTCCCTTTGGGTCAGCAGCACTGTACATGTTTGCTGGTCTTCATGGACCGGTGGTCTCACTGGTACTTGGGAAGATGATCCCAGTGTGGTTCGTGCCTCTCTCTCTCAGTGCCAGAAAAGGGGGAGTTACACTTCCGGGGGCCTGAAGACAGCAGGGTGGTCTCCAGAGATTTGTAGCCCTATGCTGCCCACATTGAGTGAGGTATTTTCATCAGTGATCAAGCCAACTACTTCTAGACATCTTGGTTAATTGTTTTAAATGGAGGGGAGGGTTAAATACGAGCCTACACATCCTCTTTTTTCAAACCCTGTTCTTGAGAAAAAATGCTGAATACAATCTATGTTGGGACATGGAAAAGTCCTGATTCAACTACACATTTAAGCACATACATAATTTTCAGCAAATGTATCATAAGCAGTTGTTTAGACCATGTTGAATTAGGGCCAAGTTTCCCTATTGATGCTAAACTGTGATTTTTATTTTTATTTTCTCTTACAACCTAGTGGAAAGGAGCAAGACTATTTTTGTTAATAAACGTATTAGAGGACAATTCTGCTTTGATTTTCTAGTAGGGCTAAAAATGCAAAAAATGGTAATGGTGCTCTTTTTCTTTTCTAAATTTGTTCGATTCCTAGGAGATATGCCTTTTTCTTTTAGAAAATCAGAAGATTTTTTTTTTTTTGACGAATGGACAATACTCAAAGAGCTAGATAGTAAAATCCTACATTACCAAGATGCATCTTATTCCAGTGTGGCATCCTGTTAAAGTAAATGGAAGCGAAGTGAAGACAAAGTCTTGTCAAAGTTGTGTTGACAGTATCACTGACCCTTAATGCAGAAGATGGCCCTAGTGTTAGAGAATTTCTATTCTTTAGAAAAATAAACAAACCATAGTGGAAGAGAGCTCAGGTCATCTCAGTTCAAACAGGGGTGAAATTCTTCTCTGGTACCCTTTTCTTTTGAGACCTTAAGATGAAACCCCTGTTAAAGGGTCATGTCATTACCTGGTCAAACACACCTGCACTGAGAAAATATTGTACCTCCATGGTAATGCCCTGTTTCCTAAAAATGCAATAGGATGCTGAGTATTACATGAAGAAACAATGGCCATCTGTCTAGTTGCAAGGCTTGGTCATAGAGTTGGGGTAACTCATGTATCCCTAAACCTTATTGAAACCAGGTACAAAATCAGCCTCATGAACTCAGAGGACTTTAAATACTAAATGGATCATTAGGTCCCTTATTTTGACCTTTATGGTGTCCCTCACCATTCCAGTTCTCAAACAGATACTGTTGTTTAACCCAGAAATTTGTGTTTGCTTATAACATTGATTCCAGAAAGCTCTACTGGCTTCAAAGACAAACAAATGGGAAATCCATCATTTCCATTCGGAGTTTTTTGCAGCAGTTACACCGTCAATCTCGTACAAAATGTCCTTCTTTCACATGTAGCTTTGTTTTAACTTTCAGACACTGTTTTTTGTTATCCCTTTCCAGGTTAAAGAGCCCTTTCAGAAGCAGGACTTTTCCTGCACGCAAGTACTCCCACAACAATGCAAGTTGATTCTAATCTCTTCCATTAGGTGGATGGATGAACCCAAGTGTCCTGGTTTCGGACATCTTTCTCTAACATTGAAATAATTTTTGTAGCTTTCATCTGCAAACCTTTTCAAATTAATGCAGTCTGAAATATGGATTGAGAGCTATCAGGAAGAAACCCAGCAGATGAGGCATTAGCTTTCCTATTTATTGCCTGTCATCATATTTTTTCTTTCTTTTCTCTTCAGAAAACATTGTTTTAGTGGAGAAAAGCAAATTTATCCAAAACATTCAGATGTAAAAGTTCATTCGATAAGGCCTGCTAAGAAGCCCATGTATATACAATGAGAACATACAGTAAAGTTTTCCTGCCGTTCATTAGTTTGAGTTTACCTACAGAGCTTCAACATGTTCAAGAAGATTTACTAAGCAAAGGCTATATTTTTAAGATAACTTGTTATGAAACACTTAACTGTTTTATCTTAGTGGGGCATAGCTATTTCAGGGCACAGTCAGTAATTTTGTGGCTCAGCAGTGTTTAGCTGTAAACACCTTTCATTTCTAATGCAGGGAATTTGCAGTGCAAAGGAAAACTAAAAGGGCCAGGAAACCGGTAAAAGTTCTGAGATCACAGAATAGTATTTCTTGCCTAGTTCTCCCAAAAAACATAACTCCGGGAGATCTCAAGCTTGAGAAGAGAGAATGTTTAAATCATTTAAATATAACGTACTCAAATACAGATGAAACGCATAGTATTTATAAAAAATATTTTAAAAAAACAAACCAAAGCAAACAAACAAACAAACAAACCAGACGTAATGCCAGCATGGTTAGAGAACAAGGTAAAGAAAGGTAAAAAAAAATAAAATTATGTATTCTATCAGACTAAATACACAAACAAAATGCAAGCCAAACCCCCTTAATATTCGTTTTGTTTAAATCTTTGAATAACCTTTCCAGACACGTTTTTTGCAAGAAGCTTGGAGTGCCAAAAGTTGATCAAGGCGTAACAAGAGCTCTTAGAAAAACTACGGCCAAATAAGAACACTGACCTAGTGAAGCATAAAAACAGGCATAGACTAAATGATATTCACCAAACCCTAAAGGTGCTGAAGGATAAAATAGGTGAGCTTCAATGTAATACCTAATCTTTTGTTTAAAACTGTCTTAATACCAGAGGACTAGGTGGCCATATGATGACCAAATATGATACTGAGACACTTAAAAGGCAGTGACAGAAGAATCAGGGAATTTAGCTTTAGGGACATTTAGCTTTAGAGTGACATTCATACGGGGTAAATTGTTAGAAGATGTAGTGTAGAACAAAACTAGGGATATATTAGGAAAATCAAGACTTTTGTAGAAAAAGAGGTCATTCTGCACAAATGTGGCAGGGTACTTTGAAGGAACCTTGTCTGTGGACAAAGGACCCTAGTCAGATGATAGTTTTCCTTACATTTCCTAAAGGTTTTTGAGAAACTTTTTTTACCAGAAATCCTTTAAAAAAATAGTTATTTTCCTATATGAATAACAAGGTCTTTGCATGGGCGAGCAGCTAGCTGAAAGGAAGGAATAAAAGGTCAGGAATGTGGGGGGGTGCCACCAGTGCCATCCTGCAGATGGTTCCAGCACATATACTTTTCAAATTATACATAGAGGATGGGGGGAAGAGTCTTATCAGTGAGATGGGGAAGCTTGCTGATATTTTATTATTCAGAGTAGTAAATGAGAAGCTAACTGCAAAGAATTGCAGAATTACAGTATTATGTGACTACGTGATAAAATGGCATATGAAATTTAACACCTAAGTGTAAAGCGATGCACTTATTTAAAAAAAACCCACTCAAAAAAAGCGCAAAATCTTAACTTTGCATATGTGACAATGGGCTCTGAGATAGTTATTACCATTCAAGAAAAACATCTTGAGGTTAGAAAAGTCACTTTCTTACAACTATTAGCTGGAAATAAAAAAGAAAAAAAAAGAATAGAGAATAGAACAGAAAACATTATTATGCCGTTATATGAATCCATTAAATGATCCCACGTCTGAAGTGATGTCTGCGATTTTAATCCTTCCTCTTGAAAAGGATACAGACAACTGCAGAATGCTCAGAGGAGGTCACAACGGGGAACAGAGGTATGGAATGATTTCCGTAAAAGAAGTGACTAGACTGAGTAGAAACGCTGAGCAGAGATATGAGTTGTGAATGTCACGGTGGAGGTGGCAAGGTGATGATGGCACATAGTCCTCTTAATACAGGAATTAGAGGTCATCAAGAGATGATGTGAGATGGCAAGTTTCAAAAAAAGAAAACCAGAGTGGGTAATTTTTGCACAATGTATATTTAAGCTGTGGGAATTTTGTCAGAGATATAGGTGTTTTAAGTGCTAGAAGTTTGCATAGATTTAAAGAAATTATTATACAAGTTCAGGGGAGAAAAATCTATGAAGATGCCACCTCAGTCCTAGGTTTTCCCTGGACCAGACTCGGTGGGAGGCTGGCTGAGGCTGGCAGCAAGGCTGAGCCCCGTCACCCTGAAGAGGTCTGAGGTGCTCCCAGTGACACTACTTTGCTCTGGCTAGAAAGTGCCTGGGAGTCTTTAACATTAATGAAAATCAGGCCCTTTGTATTCAAAATGAGGATGTAGTTGCTGCATGATTAAAATAATCTACTGGCAGGAAGTCCAGAGAGAATTTCAGCTTCCTCCATAGTTGACTTTCAAATACAAACACTTTAAAGACCAGTAATATATCTGTATAATGCACAGCTGATTTACAGCCTGACAAACATCTTGGGGTTTAAAAACTAATCTCTTCTGTTTCAATTTTCTCTGTAACCCTCCAAAAATGTATTCACCACAGCCTGGGAGACAATAGTGGCCCTGCTGAAGGATATTCTGATGAAGCAGCCACTACAAATAAGTGTATTACCACAGCAAGTAAAGTAACGTGAATAGAGAGAGGTGCAAAATTACATACTCAGCATTACCATATATATTTACCCAGGCTAGAGCTCAATGTAAATAATATATGAGGAATGACTCTTTACTGTATCCTAAGGGAGGAACAGTGGTTACAACAGATCATCTTAATAGGACATAGTGTCTAGCAGGCCCTGGAAAATTCCTGCTGTAAAACTTCTGCCATACTGTAAAGATGTGCTTGCCTATGACCTAACTTTTACAAATGTTTCGGTCACCCATAAAATGTGTTTGCTGCAATATTTATTTACAAATAACACCTGTGAATTTACATGGAAGTGTGAAATGCACAGAAAGGTGTTCAACATCAAAGCTCTCCCATGGAAAGTTTTCCCTCAGCCACCTTTCTGTTTGACTTTTTTGTATGGAGAATCAAGGGGATCATGACACACCTGGGATGCCAAGAAGCACAATGGAAAGGTGGCAGAGAAAGCCGATTACAGGACCGAGCACATGGGTGATTACTGGGACTATGAAGGCAGGAATGGTGTTGGTACCACTTACAGACCAGAAGTCATCTGAGGAAGACATATAAAAAAAGCAGAACAGAAAAACATGGATACAAGGGTAGTTAGAAGAGAGTTGCCACTGTAGGAGACTGTGGGCCATACAGCGTTGAAAAAGACTGAGAAATAGTGTCAGAAGCAGCTTTAGCATCAAGAGGGACAGGAAGGGAATAGAGACCTTGAGGCATGGCCAATAAATGTTGTCAGTGAATGTTCAGGGAGAAGGTAAAGTTGGGTGAAGAGCAGGCCAGAAAAATGGCTGGGGGAATACAAACTTGAATCCATCATTGTCATCATTCCCAGCGAGCTGAGAGAAGGAAACCAGGGAGATGATAAGGTTATCACAGAATCAGTGCGCACAGCCCTGGTAATGTGCTGAGTCTGATGGATAGTGGCTTGTAAAGTTAGCTTAGGTAGTGAAGTGAGACAAACACTGCTTTTGAAGGAGTGGACCACTTAGGAAAGGAAGATATGAAAGAAATAAAGGAAGCCAATAGCTGGGAGTGCAGAATTTATCAACGGAGAAAAGAAGTGGGAATAAAGAGCAAGCAAGAGTCCTCAAAGTCACAGTGGGAAAATTAAGGGAGAATGATGGAAGAAAAGACAAGAAGATCCTGAAGAAGGAAAGATGGAGGAGGCTGCAGTTGTTAGGCACTTTGTCACGATTTTCTAGGGTGGGGTTCAATCTTGGAGCTGAAACCAGAGCTGTAGGAGCACAGGGAAAATGCTTGCAGGAAATTCCTCCCAATGTCTCTGAGCCCTGGCTGGGAGAACCCATGCACCAGCACAGGTCAATGCTGGAATGTAAAATGAAGTTTTGGGAAGAGATTGAGCACGTAAGGGGAAAACAAATGGAAGAGAAAAGGGCACAAAGCATCAAGGACAGAGAGCAGATCAGAGTGGAAGACTTGATCACTGAGCCAACACTTTGTCCTCTGCAGAAGAAAAGTGCCTAAAGCCACTTGTTACTCATGTTGTAGAGAGTGTGGCATGGAAAGTAACTGGGAGTGAGTTATAATATAGAATAATTATAAATGATGAAACATCCCCCCTATGATCACATTAGCAGCCGAACCACTAAGCTTCTTCATTAGTCTGTGCTGAAAAAAAAAGGGAAAAAATTATTTTTTTTATAAGAAGCAATTTTTCTGAACAAGCAAGAAAATCACAAACAAGCATCCCAGAAGAGAGTTCCTGCACAGAACTCATTGCAGGTTAGTTGTACATCATTTTATATTAAGTGTTGGACATATTGTAGAGGGACCAACTTATTGCCATTTTACATTTCCCAGTGGAATGGTGTTTCTACACTGATTCCTTTCTCTTGACAGCTCCAGTAATACTCTGGATATGATGCATAATGGCTTGTAAATTCTGCTTAGAAAAAAAATATCTCCTTCAGTTTGGTGTTATGGAAAAGATATATGTCTTCCACTCAGACATGTCTTTACACATAGCTGCTGGAACCCATCTGCCTCTGCATAGACACGGGCGATAGCAGGGCAGGGGGATATGGGAGATCCCTTTGCTTTCCACGAGCAGCAGTCAGCATTTTGAGGCACATCTCTGAGAATAAGGGTGTAGGGAGTATGAGGACAGACACTTGCTCTAAATCCTTATGTGGCTGTGAGACAAGTCATGGCTCCTTTTTTTACATCAATAGAAAACTAAGGTTTCTCTGAACAGACGTGTCTTTGTTCTCTTTGTGCCATGTAACGGGCAGAGCCAGTAGCACTTTATTTTCCACGCGTTGCCCATTAAAACCTGGTTGGACTTTATCAGTTTTCAGCCATTTAGGACAATATTTTTGATTACAGGGTTGAAGGGATGGAGGAAATCAAGTCTGGAGGAAGCCAGCAGCATGTCTTGGCCCCCTACTTCCTTCTCAAGCCTGGAAGAGGACATTTGGCCCCATGTAAAATAGAGAACAATATGCCCATGAGCTCAGCAGTTGGAGCCCACCTGTAACATGAGTAATATCTCCTAGCACCATTTCCCGGCTTTTCTTCCCGTGTTGATCAATCCTTCGTCACTGAAGGGCAAAGCTGGTGCCAGACACTTCTGTGTTTTACCCAGGGCTATTATTAGTTGTCCTTTAGGTAGCAAAAACTTGTCCAGACACAACAACAGAGGAACAAATGGTGGGTACTATGCTGAGTTTGGGTATGGGAGACTTTGCTCCTAGTCCTGGTTGCAGCAGCCCTCTGTAAACAGTAAGTCACTAGTCTTGTCTATCCAGATCCTGACCAAAAGGATAGGTGTAACACCAGATAATATCAACAATTTTACAATAATAAAGAATTTAAAGAATTAAAAACATTTAAAACCCAGTAAAAATGGTTATATTTTACATGGGAATGGAAACAAACCAATTGGGATTAATTCTGCTTTTACAACAGCCTAAACAAGGGATTGAAGTGGAGAGGAATTAGAGTGGAAAAAATCAGGGTATAACTTTCCATTCTAACTCCTCCTGTCTGAACTACTCCCATTAGCCCCTTCCCTCCATTTGTACACCATCCTCCCAGGCCTTACCATCCCCAAGTTTTTGCAGCTACTTGTTTTATGCTATTAAATTAAATACAGATTTCCCTGAGGTCAACAGTGACTTTCCCTCCACATTTACAGCTTCCAGCATAATGGGACACAGCCCTGAGAAAACTTTTAAAGATGCAGTATGATGCAAAGTGTATCTCAGTAGCAGCAATATCACATTTTCACTCTCCCTCTTGAGAAACTGTTTAGTAAGAAAGAAGACAGGGAAAAATGTCTTTAAAGCCAGAAGGGACTTTGTGCAAACAACTTGTTAGGCGCCTGTTTAACATGAGTCTGGGGTACAGCTTTGTATTAATTCGTGTTGGATTAGAACTATTGGGGGGGGGGATTTTTTTATTTTTGGTCAAAGGTTGCATCTTAGTGCTAGAACATCCCCCATATGTCTCAGCAGGAATAGGCATTGTCAAAACCCTTCTGCAGCCCAGAAAAGCAGAAGTACAGCTATTCAGGAATGACAAGCAAAACTGTTCCTTAAGTCAGCTGGTTGCCAGAGAATACTTTTACAGAACTGTGTGCTCGTGCAGAGGCAGCGTTAGGTGATTGTAAGTGCAAATTGTAAGTGCAAATTACTGAGGTCGGTGAAAAAACAATCAGTGAAAATTTCTAATATCAACTTTCGGCTCATACTGATGCGTATGTGTTTGTTCAAGAAGCATCACACATGCAAAATCTCACATCATGGCCATCTGGGCTTCCTCAGAACTGTGGTGTGCTTCTCCTGACTTCTACTGTCCCCGTGTAACACAAGGATCACACACGTGGGGCAGAGAGCTGACATTAAAGTAACACACATAGCTACAGAAGTGTACAGAAACACTTCTGTTGCACATTTTGCGTCTTACTGCTATTTCAGGGAAAACAGCATGCTGGCAATTTTTTGGACAAATAAGCAGCAAGTAATGAATGGATATAAAAAATCCTCACAAAACAGAATGAGATTTTAAAGGAAAAGCTGGGTGATCCACAGGTCATGTAACCAGTAGGATAAATAACAGATGGGCAAAGATAATCTTGGATTGGAGCCTGAACAGTGAAAATGTAATGGAGTGACTTAAAATGAACTTGCAATATGAAACAGACCTCTCCAGAGCAAGGCTTGGATTCCCAGGAGCCCTGACATAGACCCCCTGTACTCTAGCAAGAAGTTAAAGCCAGGAGCCATAGGATCCAGCTCTTCTTGAATTGTAACAGGAAATTAAAGAGCAAGAAGACAAGAAATAGACCTTTTTAAACCTGAGAAAACACCTGGGTCTCCTGTTTATAGAAATAAATTGTGATGTTAATGTTTAGAGTGACAACCAACCATTACATCTGCTACAAATAGGAATAGAGTTATTTCAGGGTTGCTGACATCAGCGGTGATCTAAACAGGCGTGAAATTAGTGTATGAATAAACGTAGTGTTGCTTTCCTTTTCTTTAGAGCCACGACTGGGATATTCACATCAACGATATGGGAAGCAACCACTGTTTCTGGAAACAAGCCGCATTACTAAGCATAGGGAACCTCTTAGGAAAGAGGCTGTTTGCAGCAGGCAAGAGCAAAGCAAAGAGAGGAGCTGTGGGCAGCATGAGTGGCTATTTCTCAGCTTTGTTGGAAGCCGTGTGGTTGCTTTGCTGCTTTTTTTATCCTTACGCTGTGTAAAACACACTCCCTGGAGAACGCAGGATTTACTCAGCTAGCTGAAGGCTCTCTGCTATTCAAGCTGCCTAATTACAAATTACGTCACATCAACTCATCTCAACCCCCGTGCAGAGGGATTACAGACCATTAGGGAGTTGGATGAGACCGCCAAGTCTGAATTCACTTTGAACATTTCACAGATAACTACTAATCACAGGCGCTCTGTTCTAAGAGAGATGAAGCAGGGTCATATTTAATCTCGTAAGTCAGTGCATCCATAACCATTATTTTCTGGGTAAACACAGGACGTGTGGGTGAAGGCAGGTGACCTGGGCTTCCTACACGTGCAGCTAGCGGATTTTTTTGGATCAGGGTGAATGTGTTGTGAGCAGAATCTCTCCTACAAGCTGGCAATTGACGGTGATTTACAGGAGTTATAGACCATTTGCAGGGTGTCACTGTAAGTCAGATGCTTTGAATTTAATTCATTTAAATTCCCTTTCCAAATAAGTGGAATGAGGCTTGCTGCCTGGAATTTTACTGCTGAAGTCAATAATTCAGTGTTGATCTTATTTGTTTGCTGCAAGTATGAGTCTGCTGGCTCCTGAGAATTTGATGCTGAAGAATGGCAGCGACTGATTCTCTGAAAGTTCCCCAGAAAGGCACAAATTCTCTTCTTGATTTCATCAAAGTGTTACTGCCTAAACAAAACCACAGAGGACCTTTCCTGGTATATTACTTACAGGTTTTCAGAGTATCTGTAACTCTCCCAGGAGATGAGAACAAGCTGAAAAACAAAATTTCTGACCCAAGGAGCATTTTCAGATTTGAAATTTAATCTGGTACTAGGATGAAAACATAAGCTCAATGTTATTTGCTTGTGTTTTGTGGAGTTTTTTTCCCCTTAAGACAAAATAGTGTGAAATGTTATGCTTGTCCTTACTGAAATACTTCTTCTTGAAAAAATCAAGTTATTTTGTTTAAACAACAATTTTGGGGGTTTATATTGTTATTTTAAATTGTATGTTAATTACACATTATGATTAATTGATTAAACCACCAACCAAAGTGAAGCCTTAGAATTTATCCGAAAAAAATATCACTGAAAACTGGCTAAGGTGGTAGGATCTCAAAGAGAGGTTTTTACAAACCAAAGTGATAAAATAAGTGTTATATCATCTCCAAATACTCAACTGTCAAGTGAGGTTTCAGCCAGTTCCAAACTGGCTTTTTATGACCTCTCTTTGGGTCACATTTGACATTTTATAAGCTCTATCTGCAGATCTGGTGAAAGAAAAGTGAATCCTTTTGCTGGTTTCCAAAGGCACCGTCTCTCTGCATGAAACTCGTGCTGAGAGTCGTCACCGTTAGCTGAGGTGGTGCTCAGGTGTTACAGCTATGTGACCTGGGCACAATTAGGGTTCAGCTTGACTCACCAACTCAATGTGTGAGTGGTGGCTGGGTTAGAAATCTGATGTTCTCAGAGAGTATGAAAAAGCTGTTTATATTCCTCATTTATAAAGCTGCCCAGACAATGTAAACACTCTGAATGCTGGACAGTATGACTGCCTGCCTACTACTGAGCAATGGCAGGTACCTGGTGCATCACATCTACATTCCTGATTTCGTCTCCTGTAGAAGCCCATCTAGTGGTTCTCTGTGATGGTCTCACTGAGTGGTTGCCTAGACACATAGTGAAATCTCCATCCTTGGAGACATTAAAAACTCTACTGAGCATGGCCTCAAGCAAGCACATATGAGCTGGCCTTGCCCTGAGATGAGGACTGGACCAGAGACTTCCAGAGGTCCCTTCCAGGCTAAATTATTCTGCGATTCTCCTGGCATTTAGTAGGTTTCTGGCTTGCATTCTCACCTCTTGCTTTGACGTTTTAAAAAAAGAAAAGGCCTTCATTCAGACTCAGATGTAATTTAATTTGACTGCTTTTATTAAACATTCAAACATTAAAAAGACTCCTCACATAAGCATTTTGTTTTGGACCAAGTACAAGATTTTATCCAATGTGACATGCATTATTTGTTACTTTCCCATTTGCAAAGGTTTTGACTTTCAACTGAGATAAATGCTTTCCTCTTTCCCACTGCTCCCTGCCTCATTTTTCATTTTGGCTAATGAACTGAAAAAAACAGGTCTTTGCGCCACTGTGCTAACAAGCTACTGTGTATCCAGGAGATACTCCACAAAGATATTTATTTCTGGAAACTCACACACTTCCTCCTCTCCAGAAGCTGACATGACTAACCCAACACCCCAGATGACATAACCACAGCCTGAGCATCCACTGAAGACCTGATACAGCTCCACTGTCCATCTTGGGGACTCACTGATGGGTTTGTGAGTGAGCAGTCCTCCTTGTATGCAAGTGATATTTCTGTGATGAGCAAGATCATTTGTGACTCAGTGCAATTTTCTTAGGCATTTCTTAGGTATTTGATCATGACCTCCGTGCAGGTAGAAGCCAGACTCCCCTTGGTTTTATAAGTGTGGCTTCACAGCCACGAGCAGATTGGAGCAAGGACTACAATAGCAGCATTTTTTGTAGCCAGCCCCGGGAATCTCAAAGCTGTCATGAACTGAGAGGAAAGCCTGGCAGGTTTCAGAGAGCCGTTTACCATCTGTGCCCCTTTTATCTTGTGGAGATAGGGGAGGAAGATAGCGATATGTGGAGCCAGGCAGATCCAGATCCTTCCCTATTCTGATGGCTTTCCTCCATCTTCTAAAATGAATATAAGCAAAGCGGTGATGCAATTTACTTGTTGAGTGACATGAAAGTTGCAACAGAAGACATGTCCCACAAAGGTGAGTATACTTGCATATCTGGACAAGAATATCCCATCTCTGAGAACTGCAGACACCTTCAAAGTGCTCTGATCAGCTGCTAGCCAGAGGTACAGAGAAGCGGTGCTGTTCAGAGTTGAACCCTAAGGGAATATTTTGTGACTATGATTGTTCATTTTTTTTCTCAGACTCTCCTATCTTACCTATTAATAATCTTCCTTCCCTTTGTGTCAGTAGAGAAAGAACAAGTCAAATTGGGGAATGTAGTTAAATACTACCCTGGAAATTATGTGTTAAAGGAGAAACTTTCAAGCAGTGAAGCAGTTGTATCATCTTCAGGTGTGAGCTGATGTGGTATGGGGCCTCTGAGGACCCTAGCTAGGTATACTTACATCTTGAAGCCTTCATTCAGCAAGGTACTTAATCATGTGCCTTAACATCATGCCCCTGAGTACTCCTTCTGGACCTCATCAGGAGTCCTCATCTCTCTGACCTTGTTCTTGAACATGTAGCTACATCATTAGGTTCATCTGCATTAAGGAGCTTAATTAGGAAAGGACTTCATCTGAATGGTTCACAGCTGTGATGAGTGCAGGGGGCAAATTAACCTTTGAAATCAGGTCACTCTGTGTGACAGACCTTAGCTTTACGTATCTGGATTTTGGAGGTCCTGTCCAGAAAGATGCTGCTTTCTGCCTGCCAGCCATGGGAGTGTGTTAGTGTCTTGCCAAACACTCAAACTGAATATTTCTCAACATGCTTTGAGAGTTGTAGCTTGAAGAGTTCATGGGTCTCCTAGTAAGACATGATATATCACAACCAGATAACGCAGCAAGAGCAGCACTTACAGTGACATGGAGAGGCTTGCTGGGGGAATGGAGGAATAACAGCCTCCTCATGCTAAATCATGGGCCTTTTTTAACTGCTGTACTCATAAGTAGTGAGGGGGAAAATCAGGTGCCAAAGGGCCGAGACAGAGAAGGAAATGGGTTCTGGGGCTGGAAAGTCTGGCTGCTTTCAGAAGGCGGCAGATGTCTCACCAGGCAGTGTTACCTTGTGCTGGGTATGAGTCAGGACAACTCCAATGTCCCGCACAGGGTCTACAAATGGATTGAGATCTCTCAGTTATAAGAGCGTCCCTGTAATGACTTGTGTTTTCATAAAATGGGGCCATATGTTGCAGAAGCACAGCACAAAGTGAACACTGACACTGCATAATCAAGCAAGGTTTCTGTACAAAGCTGCGATAAAATAATTTTGCATTTATCACCCCACTTAATTGTAATGGGTCTAAAAGTAATGAGCCTTACCTCTAAACTCCATTTAAGACAATAGTTAATTGCTTCATTTTAATAAATGTTGGCAGAGTGGTGAGTATAACAATGACTGAATGCTCAATTACTACCTAGGCCAGAAAATGAAGATATACGGTATTAATGATATACACAATCTGAAAAGCAATTAGGATCCTGAAGGTAGAATAAGCAACTCACTTAAAAACAGGGCAATAAGTGAACTTCCTCATCAAACATAAAACAAAAAAAGAGGTTTCAGAAGCAAGAAAGCTCATTGCCTGGGGTTTTAGTTTGATTCATGTCTCATTCCCCTCCTCTCTATCTGTGACGTGTTCAAAACCTGTCAACAATAGTGTCTTGGGAACACAAGAGAGAGGAGCAAAGAGCAATACATTCATGCTGAATAGCTTGTGCTGTACAGGATGGGTGTATTAAATGCATTAGAGAGCTCAGCTTTACAGCAGCACCAATAAAGGAAAGAGGCACATAGCAGATCTGGACACCGAGGGTGAGGAATGAAAAGAAGCATGGTTACTGAAAAAGCCCATGGGAAAGCTTTGAACAGAATTAATCTTCGCTGCATATATGTTCTACACCTCAGGAACACAGTGGTGTATTTCTAAACACACACAACTGCGGTGTGGGGGGATGCTGTTCTACTCCTACCGCCCAAGTGCATCTTGCTTGCCCTGGTTGTGTTTCTCCTGTTGCTATTGAAAGTGCTCTAGAGCCAAGCACATTTCTTTGTAAACAGTGTACAACAGTAGACATTGGGTCCTCAGGACATTTCTGGCATCTCCAGGACTGCACCAAGGACACCTCATAGAGGGGAACCTTCAGCATGTGCCTTCTGGATATTTCATTGCCATCTGCCCCAGTGAGCAGTGCGGTCCTCATACAGCAGGGGCAGGGCATCGGATGGAAGGCATTTGGATAAAAGTTGTCGGATGTGACTATATTTCTTCTCTCTTACACTTACCCATGTGTATTTTTTCTTAGGAGTAATGTTGCTGGTTCAATGTGAGAATGTTTACACATACAGCCTTCATCAGGCACTGAAGGTCGAGTCGAATTTTTATTAAATTTCTTCGTCATTTGAATCTTTGAGATGTATAATATTTTTTCCCCATTAAGAGAAATTAGTTTCCTTCAAAAGCATAATGGCATTTACTATAGAAGGCCTTTAACTAATACATTGTACGGAAAACACTGTACTTCTTCTCCATTACAAATGATTATATTCCCTGGCAGTACAGACAAAATCCTGTTTGCATTCATTAGTGAAGCTGCTGCATGAACTCAGGACATCTTCTGATCCATTTTCTCCTTCTTTGACAAAATCTCTTTTCTTGGCAGTTTGCAGCAGTAAATTTCCATTTTCGCAATTGCTTTTTTGGTTTCTTGTTCCATGACTGATTGTTCTCTGTTTATCTATATTTAATCACTTCCACTATTTGATATTACTTCAGAGTCCAATTTCAAAGCCCATTATCGTTTGTTGGTCTTTAGCATAATTTACAAACCAGAAAACCTTGATTTCAGCGTCATTATACCCAGTGTTAATACAAACAATACCAAAGCTTATGTCCCACAGTTGGCTTCTGCGGAGTCTCTCACAGTCATTAATTTATTTTTTTTAAAGAGATGGTTTCTAGAATTAACCTAATTTTAAGCACTCCACTGATATCTCATGGCTCTATAACTCTGCTTCTTAGATGTTATTTTAATTGGAAACTGAGGAATTGGGTTAAAAGCTTTATGAATATCCTACCCAGTGTAGTGATCAGTTCATTACAGAAGCCTTTACGCTGACAGTAAAGCTCAACATGTTCTAACAAGCTAGTGAAGCATAGCCCTCTTTTTATGAAATCACATGGGTTTTCCGAAGTAGAGCCTGTATCTCAGGTTTTGGGTCCTTTAGATACAGATCTCTTCTTTAAACCAGCTCCATTCACAGGAGACAGGGCATCATCGTCAGGAGGCATGAAGCTTTGGGGATTTTGTGCAGGATCACAGGTGCAGCCTAAGCAGAGCATGAAAGTCCTGGCCATGGCTGCTATTCCCACCTCTTTTTTTTAATCAGCATGGCTGTTCAGTGGAACTGCTATTCTGAACAAATGTTTGCAAGATGAGACTGTTTCTGCTGCTTTTCATTCTCTGTTTTCTGAATCCCATCAGCGAGGGCTTGTGTATCCCGGCTGGAGCTGAATGCTCCTCTGAATTAATCCTTGGAGCAATTCTTATTCAGCCAACTTTGAGACCTGTAGAGCAAGATGGGTTTTGTGTGCTCTGACTTTCCATGACCTTTTGATTCAGAGGCTCTGTCAAGGTATTACAACTACTCACTTGATGGAAAACAACCTCCTTTAAGCTTCTTCCCTTGTGAACAGACACCCACATGCAAAAGGCACATACCTGCACACACTGAGAGTGGGGCATGATTGCTAAGGTCCCTGGTTAATGACCTGCTTTCAGTTGTTTGTAATTTTGCCAGACATCCATTATCTTAATAAAACTCCTCACCATGTGTCTGCCTCAGGCTGAACTTCCACAGATCCCTCATCAGAGGCACCACAGCTGTTTTGAGAGTAGGATAGAGAAAAATGTGCTTCACTGCTCATGCCAGGCAACACTTGAGACTTTTCTTAGCGGCTTTGGTACCCCTTCCCCCATTTGAAACTGTGGCAGGAGAGTTACCTTTATGCCAAGGATAACTGTGCTAATCCCTAGAAAATCTGTTGAGCTGAAGTTTCTGGAAGTCACTTTTTTTTCCCCAGATCAGTAGAGACTTCTGAAAGCTTGACAGCAAACACCATCCAGGCTCTGGTTTTCACTGGGGGTTCTCCAGCCTTTCAGCTCTTACTCCTGAATGGCGCTTGCATGGAGACAGTGTCTGAATTTGTTCTTCTCAGCTCCAGGGCAGACCCAGATGTTCTTGCAACACATTCCAGCTCCCCAGTGTCATGGAGAGGCCAGGTATGGAAAAAAAAAGTGTTTCTGTCTCTCCTGTGCTTGCCCTGACTTTCTCTTTGCTCCCAGGACACCCATGGTATGAATGTGGGGAGGAGAATTGCTGGGCTGGACAGAGAGTCTGGGAAAGAGGTAATTAAATTAGGTAAAGATAAGGGAAGAAAGTTAGAAAAAATGGTTGGACAAAGAAATGAACACTAGGAGGTAGAAGAGCAGTCAAGAAAGGGAAGTAAGGATGGGACCAAGCAAGAGAGAAGGGAAGGGAGAGACACTTGGTGCATTCGTGCTGCAAAGTGGGGCAGAAAGATCTCTGACCAACATGGGTGGAAAAGAGGTTCAGACCTTCGTCAAACTCTCCTGCCACAAATGGAAAAGTGTGAAAACATCTGGCTAGATACATGCCTTGTTTTTCCAGTATGCACTGGAAACGGTGACCTGCTGCTTCTCTCGTTTATTGGTCCAAGTGACCATGACCAAAGACCACGCTTTCACTGTGCTGCTTTTGGCAGATGGACTAAGCTATACAACACAACATGCTGAGATTTATCCTGTGTAGTGGGGATGTTCTGCTTAGGTTTTTAAACGATGGAGGAACCTTCACATTAAACAAAACTTTAATGAGAAGATCATTACAGAGACTGCAAAGGCAAATAGTCAAAAGTTAGGAAATGTACATTTACAACAGAAACGTCTCATTGTTGTAAACATGTATTGTAACTGAGAGACCTGCAGAGCCCTTAAATCCCTCAATAGTTATAACTTCTGGTGCTCTTTCATAGAATATCTGAAAACAATGAAAAATCAGTTCTGTCGTCAGTTATATCCCGCATTTGTTTATGTCTGCAAATGCTTGTAGGATATTGGTCAACGATTAGTTTTAAACTTTATTTTTCTTCTTCTAAAGGAGAGGTGGAAATTTTTGACATACAGGGCAGTAAGTTGTCCAGCTTGATCTGGATATGAAGGTAACCTGATCAGTCTTATTAGCTGCTTTAATACCTTGAAGGTGAGAATTGATTCTTCAGCCCTCTCTGTGGAGGGAAGGGTGAAATAACTGAACGGAAACTGGCAACTTGGAAAAACATTACATTTTACAACTCGGTAAAGAAGCTCTGGTGTGTAAAGTGATTTACTTAACAGGAGGGTGTAAAGCCTTGGAAAGCAAAAGTAAAAGACCCACGTATGAAACATATTTTGCCTCCCCTGATACCCTAGCTCATACTGATTAGTCCCTGCAGAATTCAGTTTTACAAAGTGTATTTTATAGACATAAATGGCTTCCCCAAGGGCATGTTGGGACACCAACTAGAACCCCACATTTCTGCTCTGAGGAAAGGGATGATCTAAGCTGAGATATGGGAGCCACTCAGACACAAGAGTATAAGGAGATGGAAGAGGCAGATGTCACTGTCTGTCTCAAAGCAGCACTCCCACTCTGACTGTAAGTTGTGTCTCCTTCCACGCTGACTCCCGGAAAGTATTCTCTTTCAGCGGTTTTGATAACTTCCCAAGGAGAGCTGCTGTAGTCAGCACCTGGTCTTAGAGAGGAACACTTGAAAGGACAGCAGTAAAACTGACTTTTGAAAAGGTTGAGAATTAATAAGAATCAACTTCTCAAACACTCGTGGTATTTTATATTCCTGACAAAACAACTGGGACTGCCAAATGCATTACTTAAGCCTAGCTCATAAATAAATATGTAGTTCTAAGGAAATAATCATAAACCTGTCTTTGGCCACACATCTCTTCTGAACTTTGGTTCAACCACAGTAGAAGAGAAGATTGTGGACACATCTAGGGACAAAAAAGAAATTTACTTCCATGTAAATAGATCTTTCTTATTTCCAGTATTTAAACAAACTTCAAAATGGAGGGAGGCAATTTTCTTTCTAAAGGACATGGCTCAGAAGCACAGACACTGGGTTGTCAGTTCTCCACCCTTTGCAACCAAAGGTGATTTATCATGCAAGCACTCTGAAATATATTTTTGGAGGCTGTGTCCTGCCACTTATTTCAGACAATAGAAAAAACAGTTTCACACGGACAGCGATAAGACAGAAAGAAGAAGAGCAAGTGCAACTACATTTTATTCCCTCATTATTGCAATATTTCCTGATGGCACTGGCAAGTGTCACAGCCCTCAGCTTCTGTCTCAACTTCTTCAGGAGACCACCATTCTTCAATACTTGTAGAGCAGTTAGGATCTTCAGAGGATGAGGACAGAACTGTCTCCTTAGTGAGTTCAATAGTTGTTCTGAGTCTACAGCAATTACAGGAGACAGTCTGGGAATTTGTGTCTTTATTGGGGACCAAAATAGCAAAGTCT
>WKFP01015034.1:253143-338849 GCA_011057875.1 Pterocles orientalis
TGCCATGCATTGCACGCTTTTCTAGCTAACGAGGTTTGTTATTCATCTCACCTATGAACCAAGCTAATCACTCTTCATGGTCACTGGGGAGACCATAGGTACCTTTGGGGCATGATTTATCACCTCTAATGTTGATGTCTACCTCAGGCTATTCAGCTGTTCCCTACCCTCTCTGGCCTCCATCAACTCGCTCAGATATAGATGTCTATGCTACCAGTGAATTTCAACCTCATTGTCTGATTTTCAGAAGAGCTAAATGCCCAACTTGTTTAAATGCCAGAGGCTTGTGAAGCAAGGTTGAGGTGTTTGGGTGTTGCTGGATGTTCAGCCTACTTGTGGCATTAACTTCCCCAAACCCTGCGGCTTGACGAGAGAGTGAGATTGTGAGGGCTCATGCAAAATGTCAGCTTGGTACTTCCAGGACACTTTCCCCTGGATAGACATGTTCCAGCCAGGGGCATCCATTGAAATACCTCCTGCAAAATGGATGAGAAAGTCTCTGCCCTCAGAGCCTCATTTTAGCAAATCCAGCTCCCAGTTTTTCTTTTCAAAATAAAGGTTCATCTCCCCAGTAAGGGATCCAAAGCTGAGCTGGGTTTTTGACCCTGTCTTAGCCACTTCAGCATCGAAGATGGGGTCTGCAGAAGACTGTTAGAAAGTTGAAAGTAGTTAGGGCTGAACAGGCTTCCTTCAGAGCAGCTGTGTTGTTCATCCTCTTGTAAAATTGAACTCATCCTCTCCGAAGCAGATGTGTTGTTCAGCCCCCATGGAAGTCAATAGAAGTTTCAGATATGCTTCAAGAGGGCCAGGTTTCAGCATTTGCTCTGTTTTGACTCTTTCTCAGGCATTTTAGTAAACTAAGTTCTCTTATTTAGCTCTGCTCAGGGGTTTTGGGGAGAATCAAAGCCTAACAAACTGGTTTTCCTCTGGAAAGAGAAGGACACTAGTTACTTGCCCTGTGGATGTTCAGAAAATTTATCAAAATGCTTTAGAGGGGCCAGAAGATGGAGATGTTAAAAGACTGATTTTTTTTTTTTTGAGTTGTTTAGAAGCTGCAGGGTTCCTAACTTCCACTGGTGTTTTAAATGCTCAGAACTTGTAAGGGCTGAAGAGCAAGTAACATTCAGTGCCTTCCAGCACTGTAACCAAAATGTTCCCAAAGTTACTTTGGGGCAATGACTTCTGTCCTTCATAATTTATATTGATTTTGACATTTGAAAAAATTGCACATTTGAGCCAGCACTTGGCAGAGGTTATACATTTCTCTAGCTTTCCTAGACTGTTTTGTCACCAGTTCTGCAGAAAAGTGTTATTATTTCCACCCTGTCTCACCGTTGTTATTGAAATGCTACCAGACCTCTTGATCCCACTGCAGACTGTACAGAGCATTTCGGCTCTCCAGATCCAAGTTCTGCAGTCTGAGATCTCTCTTATTTTCCTAGTCTCTTTCTTGCTTGAGCTGTGGTTCATTTCCTAAGAGCTAAGTTAATTAGTCTTTGATCTTTTCTTCTTCCCACACAAATCATCTTCTCTGATTTCAAAAACTAATTTTCGTTCTGGAGTTTATCTTAGGGGGCTGAGCAGAATGTTTGCAGACATCCCCATGAAAGATGGGGAGAGCAAAGGGACCCTTAAGCCCTCAGGTCAGGGCTGAGCTATGATCTTGTCCATCTCCCAAGTGTTGTGATGGTATTTACCTGATCAGCAGAATTTTTTCGGTACCACTACACACACTCCATACTAGATTTGCAAGATATTGATAGTTTCTGAATACCTACAAGTGCCTTGTTAAACCATGACTTGCCTTTGCAGCTTCTGCCCCAGTCTATACTGAAGAAGCATAAATGTCTTTCCTACAGATGTCCACAGCCAAGCCTGTTGCAGGAAGAATAGTTTCCTTCAACCCAGATCTGCACTGGTGCCTCAGTCTCCCTGCTCCACACTGGAATTAAGTGCCTAAAAGCCCCTGTGCAGCTGGAGTCCTACCCAGAACACTGGCTAAAGAGGAACAGTGGATGTGGGGAGGAAAGAGTGATGATCAGAGATGGCGAGCACCTGTGGCAAACAACTATTTCCAGGCTTGCTTCCTCAGAGCAGGCAGGGCTGGAGGCACCTTCAGCTCAGCTGCTGCTGGAGAAGCTACTGGAGGGGAGATCCTGGTCAGATCCTAACACTGGCCCTGCAGAAATAACCTCTGCCCACTGGGATGCACTAGTGACACTCAGTTCTTCTGCTCTTGACCTCTGCAAACTGTAAAGGTTTCTGAGACGTGAAACCACAATGGAGCATGTGCAAGGAGATATGTGTGTAAGCCCTGAATTTATTGTCTGTATTATTTCATGATTGTTTCCCTTTGGTCTTAATACCCTCCATAGAAAGACTCAGAAGACAGAATGGAGCAGCAGAGACGAGATATCACATAACTAATCAGGGCTCAGCTGGATTCCCAAAACAAGCAAGCGATATTAGAAAGATGCTTCCACACTCCTTCCTGATTAATTTTGAGGAGATTTTTGCCCAAAGAAGGGGTGGTGGAATAAAGGCCTATGGTGATATTGCTTAACCTTGAAACTTGCATCACATAGCAACTGAATAAGAATATGGAAGAGACGAAAAAGCTGCTAATAAGATCTTCAGGGGAAAAACCCACAAGCCTAAGACAGAAACGTTGCATTCAATCAACACAGCCTGTGAGCCAAATTCTGTTGCAAGGTGTTCTGCTACCTTCAATAGTGTCATTGTTTAACCCCAGTTGACAACTAAGCCCTGTACAGCCGCTTGCTCACTCCCCTCCAGTGGGATAGGAAGAGAATCAAAAGAGTAAAGGTGAGAAAACTCTTGGGTTGAGATGAAGACAGTTTAATAAGTAAAGCAAAAGTCGCACACACAAGCAAAACAAAACAAGGAATTCATTCACTACTTCCTATCAGCAGGCAGGTGTTCAGCCATCTCCAGGAAAGCAGGGCTCCATCATGCATAACAATAGCTTGAGAAGACAAATGCCATAACTCTGAATATCCCTCACCTTCCTTCTTCTTCCACTGGCTTTATATGCTGAGCATGACATCATATGGTATGGAATATCCCTTTGGCCAGCTGCGATCAGTTGTCCCAACTGTGTCCCCTCCCAACTTTTCATGCACTCCCAGTCTACTTGCTGGTGGGGTGGTGCGAGAAGCAGAAAAGGCCTTGACTCTGTGTAGGCACTGCTCAGAAATAAATTAAACATCCCTGTGTTACCAACACTGTTTCCAGCACAGACACAAAACAGTGTTATACAAGCTGCTATGAAGAAAATTCTGTCCTGGCCAAAACCAGCACAGACAGGTTTATTCTCAAGAGGCAGGGGGAAAGTATACAAGCCCAAGTGCGTGACAGTTTGCAGGAGTTCACTGTATGATAGAGATAATCACAATTGCTCTGATGCACAACCACTTACCTGTAATTAATTCATAAAATAATTATCACAAGAGTGCTGCTCTAGTTAGATTTAACATTGAGCTTCAATAGAGAATTCTGCTGCTGAATACTGAGAGCTAAAAATAATCAATATTAAATAAGGGCTGCCATAAATACTGGATGGGACTGATTCACTCTACGCAAGGGAAAGACAGGAAATAGAGTAAAAGGAACTGGTTCAGCATTGAGGGAAAATCGATTGAAAATGAGGTGGTGAAGGACTGTACTGAAGATACCTCCTCTCTCCCTTCATGTGGGATGAAGGTTCCTCTGCTTGGGCTTTACGTGGTGTGTGCTGTCAAGCAGTCAAAGTTTCAGCTCACAATCTGAACACTGGCTGCTTACAGACTGAGCACGGGGAGACACATGTTTTGTTTAAGAGTAAAGGCAAAAAAGCAAAAAAACAAAGCCAAGGAAAATTCAGCCTCAATTTTTTGCCTAGGAGGATTTATGTGAGGCGCCAGGACAGTGAGCCACAGAAAGGGCGAGTTTCCATTTTGCCAAGAACTGGAATAGATTGAAAAGCATTGACAGTATCAAATTTCACTAATATTCTTTCCCATATATTCATATCACTGCTGTCTTGGTTTATTGGACTTTACTTTCACTGCAGTGACATTGCTTTACCTTTTCCATCTAGTTGGACTTATTTTGCCAGGGATGTGTTTGTATTTATATGTGCAGATAAGTGAGCACTGCACGGTAAAGTTCAGCAAATTGCCTTTGAAGGGTGTTTGCATTGTCTGTAGTGTGTTCCTGCATGTGCACAAAGCCCATGGTCCTATGGCTGCTTTGGGGTATGTGGGCACCTCAATCATGAGCCCGGATGTTTTCTTCTGCTTCTCCTTCCCCCTGACTTTGTCACCACTCTGGCACAGGACATACCAGAAAACCACATAGCACCATGTGCATACACATCTCAGACTGGCCAGGGGTTTCGTGTTGAAGGACAGGGTTTTCTAAAGAAATATCTCCTATGGCATCCACATGCCATGTAGTATTTCTTCAGTAAAGATACCACAGCCATCAGACCTCCCTCGTACCAGTGACAGAGAGGATGAGGCATGTCTGGAGTTCATACATAACATACCTGCCGGTGAGAGCTAAGTGAGGGGCTTGAAATGAATGAAATTTGTCTTTTTTTCTTGAAGTTGCAGAATATCACAAGACTCTTCTACAGCTCATCAGTCAGGAGTTGAGTTGGTTAAGTATCTTCCCCTTCTTCTGACTCATTTGTGAACACACAAACAACACAGACCTTAACAGAGATCCTTAATGCAGGGCCCCAATTTTCTCACTCTCTAGTGTGAAAACAAACTGTTCATTCCTGCCCTATTGCTTGACTAATTAAGAAATTCCTAATGAATTGCTTTCTGTAATTAATCTAGAGCAGGACTTTCCTTCTTGTCCTGTGAGAACTTAGTTTCTTAAACACTCTTTGGTGAGACATTTAAGTTTTCTGACACTCCAACTTCTCTGCACTGACAAAACCTTATTTATTTTCATGCTCATTGGCTCACTGAAAATAATCCTAAAGAGATTTTTAAGACATCATTCCTTTTTTATGAAAACCCCATTAATTCTTCACAATATATCAGTTTTTCATATCAGTATTTTTTAATTCTTTTCTTTACTGTATCTTACACATTTTTGTCTGGTGCAAAAGACAGAATCACTAATCTCTGGATCCTTACACCACTCATAAAGCTCTTTTAAAGAGTAGTAATATATTTGCCACTGAGATATTTATTGCCCTGCATTTCTCAGATAGGCAGGCTCAGTTAAACAATACTTGGTGATTCCTCAATTTCATATTTGAGTACAATTTGAACACTTGAGTTAATATCATCTGGCTCTAGCAATTTAGGCCTGTTTAATCTATTAATTCACTCTTAAATCTCCACTATAGTCACTTCATTTTGAGACAATTTTTCCAACACTGCAGTTGTAAAGCATGGTTTGGGTGGAGGAATCTTCCAAATCTGTAGTGAACCATGAAGCAAGAATTTAATTTCACTTTTTGTAAAATAGCTAATACTTTACTCTCTAGTCAAGGATAGTTTATGAACATAAGAAGAGGGAGCAATATTTCAAAGGATTTTCTCAGCTTTTGTTACTTGTAATAAAAACTTGAAACAAAATAAATATAATATTGCAACAAGCCTTTGTAAGTAAATCCTTGCAAAAACCATTAAAAGGCACTATCAAAGGAACAGAACAACACACTAATTTTTGAATTATATGTATGTGACAAATCGTGACAAATTGACTGTCTTCTGGAAGAAGTACTGATTTAATTCCCTGTTGGTTTTGACCTGCTGCCTCTCATCCCCTGGGGATATCTCCTCCCTTCAGAGAACTCTATTGCTCTAATCATCCCTAAGCATGAAAACCTGGAGCTCATTATCCCTGTGGTGAGAGCGACCTGCTGCTTTCTGCCAGCCTGTATATGAAGGAAACTCTCAGGGGGCTGTGTTTTGGCAATTGCTGTTAAAGCGGAGGGTGGGTTTGGGGAACATCAGCTTTCCACAAGCTGCACCCAGGAGAGCCGCAGTCGTGTTTTTGATGCTGTGGTGTCCAGACCTTAAAATGCCATGCACCCATCTGTGCAAAATGCAAACCCAGCCTTAAAGGGGGGACGCCCTGGCACTGTGTTCCCCCTGCCCCCCCATTTTATTTCCCCACAACATCACATGGGAGCTGTTACAGGGTGAAGCCTGCAGGAAGCAGGGGGTCTACCTGACTGCAAGTGGATGTCTGCAGGTGGGGTTTCTAGCAAGAACCAGCCCCCCCCAGCTCCCTTTGGAGGCTGGTGCATTTATCTGAGCACAGCCTGAAGCAAGTCAGAGGGCTGATAACTCAAAAAGCTCTGTAGGTTATCAAGGGAGCTCAGGGTAAAATGCTCCAAGGGGGTCACCTACCTTGTGTTCCCTCTGCCTGGCTGCAGGTCCTCTGGGAGCAGCACGAGCAACTGGGGACACTGGGAACACTCAGGCTTCCTGCCTATACTTTTTCAGCCTGGCTTTCTCCCATGGCCTGTCAGAGCAGAGACTGTGAGTGGAGAGGAAGGCAGAGGAGAATTTTCATGAACTTCCTAATTCCTCACGCTCAGCAACGATGCCATATGCCTGATGGTGAGGGGAGGAGCAGGTTGTCCCCAGGCAGCTGGCCAGGAGAACAGATGGCCATGTGAAGGTACTAAAGACTGTGAATCAACCCTGGATGTGGAGGGCACAAGTCAAACAAGAACACTTAAAGGTCTGCCCAGCCTGCGCTCAGCCATCTGTGTTAATGCCACTCGCAAGTGGTACTGGGGATTAAGTAATTCTTATTGGTGTCATTGGATGAGTCCCAGTTAAGGGGGCTGCTCCTTGTATCTGAGAAGCTAAATGTGTCCCATCCTGCACTGCTCAGAGAGAAGAGGCTCTCCTGTTGCCAAAATAGTAGTCAATAGGGAAACAGCTTTTATTTCAGTGTAGTTATTTATCAGTTTGTTTGTTTTAACAGCAATCAAATCAAACCAGAGTAAATCACTCTGAAGAATCTGCGATACATCCAAGTGCTGTGCCGTGCTTGATGTGGCTCCAGACACAGAACAGCGCATCCTCCCTTGGAAGGAACAGTCTGAGGCAGGGAAGAACCCTCTGAAGTCAAAAAATCTGCATAATGAAGCCAGCAACACCTCATGTTAAAATTGCAGAAGACTCATTTCTTATCTAAGCAAGAAGCAGTGAGTGTCTGGGAAGCGATGAGCTTGCTCGGCTGTGCTTTTTGGCCACCAGGTCAGGAAGGTGCTAAAATGTGCTGCAGAGGATATTTACTTCAAAGGCAGGATAAATCTTTGACCGCTCAGATGAGAAATGAGTTTTGCATGCCTGGTCCTTCCAGTTTTGATTAAACTTTCTTCTAAATTTATTGTTTAGAGTAGGGAAATCTCTTTAGGTTTCCTTTGAGCAGAGAAAGATATTTCCCATCTAATAGGGGTTTTACTGTTATCCTAATTCTAACTCTGCACTAGTCGTGCCCTGACTGCTTTAAGGAAAACAAAACAACAAATATTCTACTACATATTTTCTGCTGTTTTCTTGGTCTTATTTTTTGGAGCCAATGTTTTAACATTTACAAGAGATAAGTAATTTTTTTTTAATATGCGCAGTCAAAAGTAACACTCATTGTAATTAAAGTTTCAGAAGAGTTTCCGTAATAAAGCCTCCAAACTCCCAAGTATAAAGCAACATATTCTGTTTGGATTCCTTCAATAACATTGTTCACTGGTTAATAATATTAATTTATAGATCTCATCAGAACAGCAGTTTAAAATGGCAGAAGGAAAACATCTAAAGGGATGGCACGAATCACTTATAGGGTGTTAGAAACTCTGGTAGATATAAACACATCACTAGCTGTCTGGAAACTGTTATCACAGTTTTTCTGCCAGACAGGTGGCACAGAGGAGTGACAAAGGTGCTGGCCAGGCTCCTGCTGTGACACAGCCTCCCAAAATGTCCCTGGCACCATCCCATGGAGATGAGCTCCTCGGGGGTGCTGAGGCACCTGATGGCTGCTGCTCTGAAACAGTGGCACGCTGTTGGTGTCCCTACACCGCTGTAGGTGTGGGCATTGGCTTCCTGGGGACATGCTCCTGTGGTGCTGCTCCGCTCATGGTCCCATTACTAGTTTGACAGCTGGTGGGGAGTTTCCTACCTGGAAAGCAGGTTGTCAGCAGGGTTACACCCCTGAAGGTGCCCACACTTGGTAGCAAGGCTTCTGGTTTCTTGATTCATTTTTTTTTTATGCAGGAAAGCAAATATCTCCGTTGAGGCACATCCAGGGCTAGTCCCAATGCCCACCCAAAGTGAGGGATAGAAGTGAAATGCTTCTCAGCTCCATAAGTTCTTCTGCAAAATGCACTGGCTGGCACAGGCAGGAGCCTCACCACCTTGGTGATGGGCTGGGCTGTCTGCAGGACCCTTTTCTCACAGTGCACCAGGCAGCTCAGCATCCATACCTGCCTGGGCAGGGAGGGAGAAAATCAGAAAACAAGCAAGAAGCAGACTCTGTTTTTCCTTCTAGCACAGCCATGCTGGTGTTGGTGGCTCTGAGCAGCAACACCTGCACGTGAGCGATGTAGACCTGGAATCCCTTCTCTCCCTGGATCTTTGATGTCTGTGCACTGAGAAAGAAGGCTAAAAGCACAAAATGAACAGGGCAAAATTGAGTGTCTCTAATTTAAACAGAAGCTTTCCTGGGGGTTTTCCCAAGCCGTGGAGGAAGCAATGACTGAGACTCGGTACCATCAGGGATTTCTATTCAATCTGTGCCATTTTTTCTCCTCATTTTGGCTCTCCAAACAGCACCAGGTGGCTTTGTGCTGCTCAGGCTTGGCTTTGGACACAGGAAAGGAGCAGGGGTGGCTTCAGACCTTGGCCGAGAAGGGTGAGCACCTTTTGCAGGACACTGGCACTCGCCTCCAATCTGTGCAGCCTTCCCAGGGTTGTCCAAAACCAGCCATCCTGTGACTGTAACAGACCTTGAAAGATCATCGTGCAGCTAGTGTGGACCTAAAGCCTGCAGTATATTTGTATTCTTCTGGGATAAAATAAATCAAGGAATGAATGCAAAGATATTTTTTTTTCACTGGCACTTTTTTTCTTGCTATTTTACAGCAATGCGATATGAAGGAGGGGCACGGGGCTAATGAATTTCGACCTGTTTAGTCATAAAGATTTACACCTATGGCTTAGAGCTAATATTGACCAATCAAATGGCTCCCCAAATCCTGCCCATTTTATAAAAGTTAATCATGCCCTCATGGCAGCCCAGGTACAAAATAAATTTTGATTTACAACTGTACTGAACTGATCGGTATTTTATGCTGATCATTAACAGTATTTCACACTGGAGAGCTGTTATATTAGAAAGCAGTAAAATGGTGTGTATCACATAACGATACTGTATTTGGGCACCACACAGAATACCAAGGGCTTATTGAATTTGTGTCTGAAGGAGACATTTGTTAAAAAAATGACCACTGCAAGCAGGAAAAAATGTGTATTATTTTCAGAAGTTTATTCTGATAGCATGCAGTTGGTGCTAGTGTAACCTTTCTGACTTTGGTGCTATAAAGGATGCTGATTCATGTATTACTCTGCAATGACCATGCAGAGGGCTAAATATTGAGATTTGATTCCTCTTTGGCCCATAGAACTTGGAGAGGACATTGGTGTGGGCAGGCTTGGATGTAATTTTATTCTTGCAGCAAAGCTAAGGCTGTAAAAATATAAACTTGATTGTTTGTTTTTTTTTTTTTTAATTCACCTTGTTTCAAAAACTGTTTCCTGTACTAGGGTTTAAAAACAAACGAGATTAACACTGGGAATATCTCCAACAAGTTTGTTGATATTGCCTCTGGTTTAGTAAGCAAGCCACAAGCACACAGGATAATTGACCTGGCGAACAAATGTGATGCTCATAATCCCATCACCTAAGGGTTCAAAGAGGAGTTGCTTCCTAAAATATACATATACACACATGTGTACTTGTTCTATGTCCAGATCCTGCGGAGGTCTAATGAAGACATTCAGAGAAAAAATCAGATGGTGCATGGTCCAGCAAAAGTGTTACGGAATCAGGCAGCTGTAGATAACTGCACCACTACTGCTGCAGCAGCCTAATGACCCTTTCATTACAGTGCATTTAAAATAAGTCATTAAAAATTGTGGGAAGGTGGGATTGAACAAAAGGTCAGGAGAGCACTTTGTAGGCAGTGTGTAGGCCGTTTTTATCTTCAGAAGTAACATCTGAAAGCTTCAACATTTCCAACGTTTTATGCACAGGAACACAGCTGCTGGCTTTTTAAGAAGTGATCAATTATGGAGGTGCCTGAACGAAAGCTGAGATTTTATCTGTCTCCTTGCAACAGCTCGTATGCTGACCCATCTAGAAATAGCACCTAGAGTGTGTCTATTTTGTGCTATTGTTTTAGGTGTCTGAAATTTCATCTGAGATGGTGCCTTTTGCGTGGCTCACTGCAGAAAGCAGTTGTGACTGAAGCACTCCATCTCAGCTCACTATTTATTTTAGATTGCTGCATACAAAATAGCTGCTGCTAGAAGACAGAACTTTTGCATACAGCTTCACTCACTGTTGTCGTAGGAATTGCCTTAACCTCCTGAAGCATTCACTGATGCAGGAATCACCCATGCAGCAGGTCACAAATAAGGTTCATTTCTATCGTATGTGAGCTCCTAGGAACCAGAAACGAATCAAGAACTCTCCTCCCAGCTCACTCCTCTCCTCCAGTGTACATGCTATTGTATAAATGCAGAAAAAGAAGGCAATTTCAGTCTGTAAATGCAAATCAATTTTAGACCAGAGCCACTAAAATAAGCCAATTTGTGGCAAGCCAAGTTATCCAGACTAGGGGCAAAAAAAATCCAAATAGCCTCAGACATGATACAAACATCCAAACCGATATGGATCTGCTCAGATGGTGGCAATTCTGCTCATGAATGAACCAGGGTTAAACCTTCTAGGCTTTCAAATTCCTCTCTTTAACCTGTTACTGCTTATCACTTCTATGTTTCAGGATTTGCTCCACTGAATTGCCTTGAGCTTTGCTTCTCTGGTCATGTGTTTGGAGCCTAAGTAATGTATTTTCACCTGTCTACTTTTCAACAGCTATTCGGGGGAGAAAGCAAAAACCAGAAAATCTTCCAATTATTTGGCTGATCATTTTACAGAGCTGGCATAAAGAGACGGTGATGGGTATCTGAATGCATTATTTGTCCTGTTTTAATAATAATTGTTATTGGGTTCAAAATCCTTGAATGGAAGGGGAAAAAAAAGCACTCGAATTAATGGTGAAAAGCTTGGAAACCCAGGGAGTTGACAAAGCACTTTAACAGCCTGCTGCTCCCTGAATGGCAGCTGATAATGAGCCCACAAACTTGTGACTTGTGAGAGCTCATCCATGAAGGGAGAATGTAAAAATTGCTTTTGTGAGTTTTAAAACACTCATAACTTCATTAAGCTCCCCTTTTCACTAGCAAAATAAGTTTAATTGCCCTTCATGGGTGAGGGGTTATGTTTATTCTAAAGAAATTCAATTTTTTCTCCTGTTGAAAGGGTTCTTATCTTTTGTCTTTTCTTGTGCATCTATCGGTTGTTAGCATGGCAATGAAAGGAGGGGAGGAGAAGGCTGTCACCAAAGCCCTGGCAAACCACCGGTGCTTAGTTCCTTGTTTCCACTTGATGGGTTTATATTGTACAAGTTTTTCCAGTGGCATGAATGGAGGAAGCTCTCCTGTTCCCTTTGACATACACTGAAATCTAGGAGTCTCATAAACATTTCACCATGGCAAACTCTATAATTAAAAATAGTTATCACAATGAGCATCTAGCAGGAACCAGTCTCTAACCTATTTGTGAATGTCTGGATTTTAGAAATGGTATCTTGTCACACTCCTTGCTGTGTTAGTTGGATGCTCAGAAGACAAGGTTCGGTCGATGTGTAGTCATTCTGGAAGATTCTGGTCCATGATTACATATGTGCATGTTGTGTAGTACAGGATTTCCCAGAAATCATGTTGACTGAAGGACTGCTGCACCAGTCTGCTTTGGAAGGGTTTCTCCAATCTCAGAACCTACTTGCCAGTATCAAGCAACACTTTGTGAAATGAAGCTGAAGGGGCTCTCCTTCCTCTTCCTGAAGGTGGTCTTCAGGGAGTGAGGGCGAACATTGGACCAACTAATCTAATATGAATACTGTCCTTGCGATTAAGTTGGCTTCCCTCATGAATAGTAGTATATTTATACATTTTTAATGTTAGCTACCAGCATTTGAAAGTTCTTACTCTGTTAGAGTCAAGATCTTAAAATAAATTAGGCTGATGGCGAGAAGAGACGAGACCTGTGTTCTGAAAGACCTAAGAATGCTATCATGGACCAGAGCACCTTTCTGCTGACTGATGGAAAAACACTTGGAAGAGGAATTTGTTGCTATTCCTAAATTTCTGCAACCATTCCTTGGAGACTTCAGCATCTACAGATAGTGCAGAACAACACAGATTACCTCTGAGAAAGATGGAATTCAGAAATGAAAAGCAGAAATGAAGTGGGAAGCTTTATTCCAGGATAAGAAAATGAATAGACAGAAGGTGGAGAGCAAAACACTGAAGCAAAGGGAGCATTTATTAAGAACCTGGCAGCCAGAGATGGGAAGCTTTACGATTGCAGTGCCTCTGTCTACTGGTTGCTTGGCTCCCTTTCTTGCTAACCAGCTTGTTTTCTCACAGAGATTTAATTTCCCGTACACACAGTTTGTCTCATAACTTTCACTTTTTTATTAGTGGTGATGGAAAAGCCCAGCTCTTCTTTTTCTTTTTTGCATTTTGGCAAGACTCAAACATCTCTCGAGCAAATTAGCAGGCTCATCATTGGCTGAACCATCATTTTTTAAGTGAGCCTTGCTGTTGGAGCAAGATGGATGAAAAGTCACAGATTTCAAGTTTAGTGCACGATACCCTTGTGCTGGCAGCAGCAGCAACTGTGGAGGGGCAGGGAATTTTTGATTCATTGGCTGTAAGGACCACATGCAGCTATAAAATTGTAATCTAGCTACTCCAGCAGAAGTTACAACTGAGCAAAGGGGACTTGCTGACTGAGATCTGTCCTAGAAATGGGTACAGATCATCACTTCTTGCAAGCAACAGTTTCCAGAAGGTCAGGCTGGTCCCTATCTCCTATCAGTGAACAGATTCAGACATTTTTATACTCCTCCCACAATTTTTAGCAGCTACGCTGTTTCTAGCATTCTGAAAATGATCATGATATTTCCCCTCCCCATACTCATGCACCATGGGGCAAAACCAAGGTTTGATAGGATGTGCCTGAGATAGGGATTTTTTGCTGCTCTCATTCCCCAGGGTTTATTTGGGAATTTCATGGACTCATGGTTGTGTGATCTCTCTCTTCAGAGCCAGGCCAACAAGGTAAGCAGCCAGTTTAGTACTCACAGATTCAGCCAAGATACTAAAGTGCTTCTATGGTTTCTCTCTTACAAATGAGTAGTGTAGACGCCACCTAAGCTAACTTTACACTTCTGCAATCTACAAGTGAGTGAGTCTGCCCAGGCATTTTCTTCAGTTCGTGGAGAGAAACAAACGTTTTAAAGTCATGATTGTAGGTGTCTTTAGGATGAGAAGGAATGCATCTTAACGTCCCTGAAAACTCACAGAATTTCCAATAGTCACACAAGGGAGCACAGGGTAACTACCAACTCCTACACAGAAGTCTACATTTTATGTGTCTAAATTCTCTTAGATCGATTCCACGATAATGATCACAGTGAGTCAATATTCGAGTCAACAAGGGGCCTTCAAATTAAGTCTTCTGATTGCCCTTTTGTCCTTCAGAATGCATGGTGAAAAGAATTTCCTTTTATTTTAATGTTGTGATTTTAACCTGTAAATTCAGATGAGTCCTGACCTATTAATACAGTTGTAACCGTGTGAACAACAATGTTGTTTGCGAGATTAATCAGGAACCTGAGATTTTGCTTTAAATTACATTTTCTTTTTATTTCTTTGGAGTGCTTATTCTGCACCGTAAGGTGAAATGTGTTAGGTTAACTGCATTAAGAAAAGAAAATGGAGATTTGTGTTTGCCGGATCTATCTAAATACCATCTCACCCTTGATGTTACAGTCTAATGGGATTTGAATAATGTACTGGTATCTAACCTCTGTAAACAGATTGAATCTAAATTATTTGTATGAAGGATTCAAGGACGTCACTTCTGTCCTTGCTGCTATTCCCTCTTGCCCAGCTGGTCTCCATCTGGTTAAGAAAACATTCCTACTTTTGAAATGGATGCAGAAAGTGTTTCCTAGAGGAAGACACAATATAACAAGCAGAACTCTGAGCTGATAGAGGAGAATTTGCGACAGCAAACCACTGCGTCTGGCAAACTCATGATAAATTTTCCTAAGTAGTGTATGACATATCTGGCTCCTTGATTAGGTAACTTGCTATGGTAGAAATTGGTTTTATGGGCTCAGATATGAATGAGCCTTACTTACCTTTCATCACCTCACTGCTACATCAATGGAGTGTTTGATAAAAACTGATTTGTTGGAATTTGTGCGAAAGGCAATGCTCCCATGGGGAATCAAAACTCTTGAACAGTGTTTGGTTGCTGCCTGGATGGTGATGGGAGCCCAAGTTGCAAGCAACCTTGCAAGAGCATGTACATCTGGATTACATGAGAATCCCCAAAGTACAATTCTTACATCCAGCTCCTACATGACCGCTACAGCAAATTCACAATCCATAGTTATTGGTTAGATCAAACTACAGACAAACATCTCCTGTCTTAGTAAAAAAGCACAGCAGTACAGAATAACAAGAATTTGTCCTTTGTGACCCTTTCTGTATCTGCAAGAGAAGTTTCTGCTGTCTCTTTCCTTATCTGTGTACAATTTGATCAATTTTGCAGTGAGAACTACCTCAGAAAGTCCAAATACTCCATCCAGGGTATTAATCAGCATGTCAAAATGTACAAATTGCTCTGAAACATAAAATTTGGCCTAGGAACAACAGGCACCGCTTGGAGAACTCTTCAGGACAGTCCAAAATTCCCACTTGGAGAGCTACGCTGAATAATGAAATACTTTGTGTGAAAGGTGGCAAGAAGTGAAGTCAGTCCCCTTGTTTTGGGTTGGTCCAGTTCTTGAACTTTAACCACCGTCTTATCTGTGCAGCCGGGGAGTCCCTGACCATGCAAAGAATTTATAACGTGTGTGCACAGGCACAGCCCTGAATCTCCACTGCACCACAGCTATCACTATGGGACAAATTGATTGACTTCCATAGCTCTCACCATGTAGGTGTCTGCCCAGGCCTCCCAACCAGTGAACAAACCAAAATAGTCCTCTAGGATCCAAGCCACTAGTAGTGCCATCCAATAGTGTCGTGTCTTTTTGATGACCAGGTAGTAAGCTTGCTTCCAACGTGGGTGCTCTGAGTGGATACTGAAACTCAATCAGGTAAATCAAGGTTTCAGTTCATTCATAACCTGTGAATGGTCGCTCCCCATTTAGCACAGCAGCTCCTGCAGAAGCAGACACAAAGTCGTTATCAGGTACATCATGGTAAGGTACTCTGCCAGCTTACAAACTTTTCTGTCTCCCGTTCCCGTGCTGGATGGTGACACAGTTGAAATAAAACATACCCTGTAATGAAAAGAATTGAAGTTGAGGTAGAAATTATGATTGCTTAACATTCAGTAGCATCTTGAGTCAGCCACAAACATTAAGTAGTTACACAGAAAATCATCTCACACCCCCAGGAGTTTCCAAACAAGAGCGAAAGGTCACCTCTGGGGCCAGATTTCTGGCTGCTTCTGGTAATGTTGGCAAATGCAAGGGCAAAAGACAACAGATAGACCATGCAGAGACTGTATAGACCTTTTCACAACTGACAAGATAGCAAGAAGGGCCAGGAAAAAAAGTAAGATGGTAAGTCAGTCCTGCAGGTTCATGCAGAGTGATGTCACCACTCCAGATAGAGCAAACCATGGCACCTGGGTAGATGGAAGAACTTCTGATTCTTGACTGCACTAAACAGCCCAAGGAGCATGTCTCCTGTCCCCTCTACATAAATCTGGGCTAATGACACATTGTTGTACTGCTGCCTTCCATGGGCTCCAGGCACTGCGCTACAAATTTCAAAGCCCAGAATTTCAGTAACAGCATTGGATAGATGTCGTTAATTTTGCAAAGCCAACCTCAAAAATCACTGTGACATTCTAGATGGAGTATTTCTTCTTCACCTTATGTGTGCACAATGCTTTAGAGAGCAAGGAGACAGTTCCAGACAGAGATATAGCCAGAAAAATCTAATCAAGGAGTAATGCAAGGAGGAAAAAGCAAAGGATAATTTTACCACTCACCAAACCTTTCTTTCTTTTCATTTAGCTGTTCCTGTTTGCCCCGTCTTTCTCACTTGCTTTATTTCCACATTTGAAGTTTTTGCACATCACTACTGGGTTGGACTGTTCATACTAACAGTTTATCGGCATTATTGGTTCACAGTATTAAAAGCTCCCTTAGACCATGAAATTTTAACAAAGTGAAATATATTCATTCTTGTGAAAAAGCAGATGTAGGGAAAATGAATTGATCAGGAATGTCTGATAATCAATTTCCTCTGGTAGGCACACAAAATATTCATCCAGACCCTGCTGTTCAATTTGCCTCCTCTGCTCATGTATCTTATAGACAATCCATCAGCGTTCGCCTGCTTCCACCAGAAGTAAAATGATATCTTGATAACGTGGCTTTCGGATAGGGATTGTTCAAGTATTATGTGCAAAGTATATCATCAAAGCAATCCTCTCCTGAAAAATGTTCTTGAAAATCTTTAACCAAGTCCACAAAATAAAGATTTGTCAGGCTGAGAGCATTCATTACAAACAGAGGTTTAAAAATAACAGCATCATTCAAACTAAGTAGTGGCTGTTTGAAACAATGTCATGGTCTCTTTTGTAATGGCTGTTTAACACTTAGTGGTGGCACCAACAAACAGATGTCAACAGTGCCTCTGACCCTACCTCTGGTCAGTTTGCCACTGCCTTGGGAATCACTCTTCAGAAAACAAACTGAAAACAAGTTGATAGAAATATCATGTTTATTATTGTTCACAAGTTGATAGTGGCAGCTTGTTAATTATCAAACCTTTGGACTAGGTTTGTGTCAGAACTGGTGGTCTCGGTAAGAAATACGGTTCCTTATGGTGTCAGGCACTGTATAATGGGCAGAAGTATTGTCCTGTCCCCAGAAACCTTCCACATGTGGCACAAGTCCACAGATAAGGCTGATTCTGACCAAATGTGGGTGTCTGGAGTCATGGAGAGACCCACGACATCCATTGCAGTCATTGGTGAAATAGGTGTTTTTAGAATGAGTCATCTAAAATAAAGGTCTAACGGAGACTGGGTGAGTTACATCCTGCCTTTGCCTACCCTTCCCCATTGACTGCAAGGGTGACTGGTTCAGATGGAAACTTTCACTCTGCAGGCATCCTAAATTAAGCAAGGTGATCCCACTCCAGAGACCAGCCCAAGAAAGTGAGTGAGAGGAACGCAAGTCTCATCAGCTGCGATCCCAGCACGGAAGACATAGAACAGTTGACTTGTTAACAAGTCAATAGATCCTAAAGAAAGCACTAATTACAGTTTAAAAAAATTGCTATCTCTGCTGTGCTGCCCTGCAAGATTAAGATATTTCCTGAATGGCCTACAGTAGGTGCCCAGGTGGACAAGGGAGATTCAGTCTCAAAATCTATGCTCAGCCAGCAGTGCTGGTTCAGCCTCTCCTTGGCTGTAGGTCAAAACCCCACCACCACACTCAGCGGTGCCCCTGGGGCAAAGTCCTGGAGGGGATACCAGCCTCAGAGCTATGGGTGGAACCCCCAGCAAAAGCATCTAGGTGCCACATTCCTCTTCAGTTGAAAATCCATGCTACTGTGCATCAGCCGTCCTGGGAAAGGGATGCATGTGGCTCCCCCTTTGCTTTTCTCAAGGAGCAACGCAACAATTGATCAAATCACACTTTCAAAGTGCCTGTCCCCCATGAGCACTTCTAAGCTACAAAAATAGGCAGAAAGATGTGGCAAGTATATCAAACTAATAAATTTCTGTTGGGAAGAAGGAGTAGGGTGTTTGGCTGTGGGCGTGCTGGGCTGCATATTCAAGATTGATTGCTCAGTTGAGCCCCATTCTGGGGAGTTTTCTCATTTCCCTTCTAGCAAACATTAACTTCCTTTGCTTTCCTGTTACTTTCACTAATCCTAGAGGGAAATATTTTGCTGATTACAACAGTATTTTTCCTGCTAAATTATTCCACTCGTGCAAATCTGGCTCTCCGAGGTGCTCAGTCCTCTCTGCTCTCCACAGAAATTAGTTGGGATGCAGAAAAGCTGATGTTTTGCAAAAGGATCATAAGATCTTCCAGGGTCATGCTCATTGCAAACAAAACAAGGCCAATGTAGCATCCATTTGGCAAACTTACTAAGCAAATATCAATGCTCATAAGAAAAACAGAGCTGGACAACATGATGCCCTTGATATAGCTGTTCTCATCTGCAAGAATAATTAGGAACCAAATACATTATTCAACAACTATTAAATGAGCTTGTAAATGTTGCACATACCAGACTGAGAAAGGAATCTACAACTACAACCTGCTCTTCAGGTAGCATTGGTGGTTCTAGAAACATGTTTTGTTAGAGACATCTTTTATCAGCTTTTTTCGTAGCATTCCACCAGAGAGAAAACTTTTGCATTTCTTTTCCTGTAGCATTCCTCTCTCTGCTCTAAGTATGATCAAGCTCGTCAGATCAGTGGGGTCAAGTTAAAGATGGATTAAGATATTATGAGACTTCCAGAACAAGTCGTAAACCAGTGTAGTATTTCTCTAATCAAATTTAAATCCTATCATTTCTTCATAGGGAAGAGTGATTCAGTCATCAGACTGTTAGAGCAAGGATCTATCCCAAGTACCCTGCTTTACTCTTTTCTGCATGGGAAAATCATTAAGGAATTAATTTTCTAAGGCAATCATAAATTTGAAATTACAGAGAGGGCTCCAGCTGGGATTTTCAGTTGTTTATTTGCACCTTAAATTAGCCAATGAAAGCAGTGGAAGTAGGGCATGAACTTGCCTTTGTCCAGCCAGCTTCAAAAAGTGTTGTGGATCAATAGGAAAAATTACTTGATACAAATCTTTTTTCTTCTCTAAATATTTTATTTTACAACACACAACTTGGGGGAAAATGAAAGCCAGGATAGCCAGGGTAAAATAAAATGTCTCGTTGAAAAACTGTCAAGGCAGCTAATGGGCTGGAAATTTGTTTTAAAGGTTGTGGTTTTTAACAACTTCTGGACGTTTCTTTTTAAGTTTGACACATGTTTGAAGAAAAATTCTGTTTTGCCAAGCTAGTATTTGAGGTGAAGCAGATGGTCTAGCTTCCCTTGCCTTGCCCATTGCCTTTCACTTCACCAATGAACACATAGGTTTTGCCAAGGATAAGTGAATGGGCGACTCTAATGTTCAGAGAGAAAAGAATAAATTCCCTCCATATACACCCCTGGGTGCCACTGAGAAAGACAGAAAAGTGCTGCCAAGAACTTTTGAACAGTACTGGTTTTGGAAGCCAATAGGCAGCAGCTGCAAGCTTCCTAAATTATGTATGGGCACTACACAAAACACTGGTTTCTCACTCATAGCAAACAAGACCTTCAGAGGTCAAATGTGCTCAGAATCATCAACATATCATTGCCAAAAGGTGTCTGCACAGCTTCTTCATAATGACTTTCAAGGGTGGAGATGTGGGGTCCTCCTTGTACCTAATGCGTAAAGAGAGTCTCCACTGGTGCAGTCTAATGCTGTTTCTTTCCTTCCCACCCACAAGGCACAGAGTAAGCAGTTTATCTCTTGTTGTTTATAATATTTTTTTGCATCTCTGAAGGCTGTTACTGTCTCTCGTCTTTGACAAACAGCTCCAGTTAACGCCTCAATTCTTCCACAGGTGGTCCACGTTATTACTGGAGTGCACTGGACTTAATGCAGTGGTTGAGCTGAACCTGTACTTTCTCTGCAGGGAACAGATGCCACCATTTTTAAGCATCCCAACATGATACCTAATTCTGTGATCCCATTGACTCACTTGCTGTAGCACCTACTCATAGCTCCAAATTATTTTCTGTAGCACTGCTACTCACCCTGGCACTCCCTGGCAAGTGGTGTTTGTGCAGTTGATTGCCTCCACCCAGCTGGAGACACTTCTCTTTACTGAGCTACTGCATTGAATACATTTTTATAAAGAAATATATTTTTATAAATAAACTCCTGTAGTACCCACTTTGTATCTCATACAAGAACAGGTCCTTAACATAAACTATTAACAAAGACATGTTTTAAGTTTTAATGATTTTTCTCTTTTTTTGGTGCTATTACAGGCCAAAATTATATTAGACATTTACCAAAGTCAAAGCACCATCACTTCTTGAGGACTTGTATTTCCTCCAGTTCTTTTGTGCAATTTAGGAGCTTGCAGACTTTGACTCTGCCACAGGTTTACACATATGAAATCTGTGATGGATTAATTTAATACTGAAGAAAGTAGAACTGAATGTGTTATTAGTTAGGTTTGCAATGCAGGTAGGTTACACCTAACCCAGAGAGAGGCCTGGGTACAGATTATCCTGAACTGAAACATCACTCATGATACATAAAAGCTGCCATCCCACCTGCTTTGGTTCACCTGGAGAAACATTTCCCTGGAATTTCAGTCCCTGAGAGCTTCTGTAACTCTACTCCTGTACACAGAGATTAGGAGATAATGTGTCATTATTAAGGACACAAGCAGTACAGAATTGATTTATAGTCTGATGGGCTTTTACTGACTGAAAAAAAACAGGTCTTCCAAAAAAGAAGATAAAATATATCATCCCTGTGGAGTGATAACAGTAATTCAGGAGGAGTCCGTTAGCTGGTTTAAATTTCAGAGGCAGCATAAACGAGGTGCCTGAATTCAAGTGTTCATGCCTGTGGGCTGCTTTACTATCAAACCATTTCACTCTCCCGAACAGCGGCAGGCATGTTCCTGCACTCACATCACGTGCTGTGCTCGATGGGAGAAAGGGCAAAACCTTCCCAATTTCAAAGCTGCTGCTCACCATGAGGTACCAGACTCTGTAAAACACTTGGGGGCTTTCCCTCTGTGATCAGCGATGAGGAACCCAACGCTCCTCTGATTAATATACTCATGCTTCAGAAAGATCTTTTGCCCAGCCCTGCCTGCAATGCCCATGCTGAGCAGCATGTCTAGCACCCCATAGATTTTAATTTCAAGACATCACTCCATGTGAATGGTGCGATTAGGCCCTGCATGGAGTTTCCTTGGTGGTAATACCCAGGGGACCAAGTCATGAATAAGTCTCATTGTGGTAGATGGTACACAAACACAGATCTTGTAGCTTAACACAGACATTTTGCTTTAAATCCTGATATTTCACATGTAGGTGCCGAGGCAGTTATACATGACCTCTAATGCGTTACCAAAGGAACAGGAATGAAGTGTTGTGTTGTTGCAGCAAACCATCCAGGTTGCTGTGGAGGTGATTTTATACACATAATTCTGAACACCTTTTTTAAAGACTAATTAAGCCAGTCCATATAATTCCTAATAAAGAAGACAGTATTAGCCCACTAGAGCTCCCACTCAGTTTGAAAAGAATACAGAAAAAAAAAAATAAAATTACAAATTGAGCCATAAAAATCAAGTCTGAATAATATTTATGCAACAAAATAGATTTGGGATGTTATTTTTTTCAACTTGATCTAAGTTATTCATTAAAATAGGCAAAGGTTGTGGGGAGAAGGTAGCACCTTTTGTTGCAGCAACTGATTTACTTTGAAACAACAGACACACCTCAGGCTCAAATGCTTTTTGCTAGGTCAGGACTAGGTATGCCAAACTTCAAAGATGAGCATGAGCCAAGAACAAAGGATGGAATTTAACTAGGTTCTCTTAATCAGTTAGGCGGAAAAAGAAGAAAAAATTTGGTGTCTGTGGTACAGAAAAAAGATATTACAAAGTGAAAGGTAACATGGCAATATCTTCTACTAGAAAGAGATACACAGAGTGAGAGAAAGGAGAGAGGGAGAATTTATAGCTCAAGGCACGTGGGTGTTTTCGCTGGGAAGCAAGTTGGAGTGTGGTGGTGAAAGGGAAGAGTTATAACATGCCATAAATGCTTGTCTCTGATGATGCTGTGACTTTTTCTTACCATGAGTAATGTCTTTTGATTGTCACCTTTGGAAAGTGTTTTCTAGCTTTTTCTTGAGGACCAAGATTGAGAGAATGGAAATTGAGTGGCTGTGTTGTAGAAGTTTGTTGTCTACTAACAATCGGGCAGTTTTGCCCTTTTGCTTTTGCCTGTGCAAATTTTTTCAGATTCATAAGGGTATTTTCCATCCATAAAATTTTTATGAGGACATCATGCAGTGAGTTAAGTGTATTGTGTTCTGGGAGGAGCAGGCACAGAATTCAGGTATATTTTTAAGACTGGGAATTTATCAATAATGTTCATACACATTATTCAAGGAATAATCTGCTTCCACTTGGTACATGTGGTTCTGTGCTATTTTCCTTTTAATGTTGAGTTTTGTGATCTGTGGTGATGCTTAAGGCTCACCTTAAGCTTGCTTGGGAAGCAAGTTTATGAGAATATTACAAAGTTGCATCATATTTTACTGTCTTTGTTGAAAATATTTTCTGGGCAAGCGGCCTCTTTAGACTGTCAAGGAGGGAGTATGGTTCCCTTAGAGCAGATGTGGTGGTACTGAAAATCTGACAGCCTCTATATCTTTTTTGATACGTTTTGGGTGACTGCTAGGTTTATGTAGGTGGGTGCACTGGCTTGAAAATTTTTATATAGCATTGTTTTTTGATTACTATTTTTTTGCAGACCATGGTTTACTGGACTTTGATACTGCTGGAACAGTGGTCAAGAGATAGCTGGATGCAGGACTGAAGTGTAATAAATTTCCCATAGAAACCAATGAGGGAATCAAAGCTTTCCGGCCAGACAATGAAGAGGCCATCTGTATTTCTCAGGTAAAATGCTGATTAAAGTTGGCTTCAAACTATGGTTGTTTCAACGTCTTAAGCATTGAACAATGAAGCTGTTGCAGCGTGGAGCCACTTTGGTGTCTATAGCTACTCATATAGTCTAGAGGAATTGTCTTGGCGAGGGCTATGAAAAAGATGAACTTGGCAATATATTTAGACCAGCCTAAAGGTTGGCCTTATTCTGACAGGTCCTCAGTGCAGGCTGCAGGCATGCAGGACAGGCTTCATTGACACTGAGGATGAGACAGCCTTCATGACTAAGATGGTAGCAACAAGGTAGTTTAAGCTGTACCATCAACTTAACTTAGTTTTGAAGGTGAGAGATTTTACTTTGGGCTGGAAGAAAGGCTTGTTTACATAAAAGTTTTCCTATTTTTGCCAGTGACGACAATCAGTCCAGAAAACTATTTTACCTCTCTCCACAAAGCTTGCTTCACTGACACCCTTGGCCCATCAGGCTTCAAAACTTACTAAATATTTCCATGACCTGTCAAAAGAAAACCATTGTCAATGTCTGAAGCAGTGCCACCCGCTTCAGCTACAATCGGGACCAAGATCCCTGAGTCCTGCCTGGGCACACCACGTAGGAGAGAGCTACCAGGCAGTGGCCTCCTCCCATCAGTCCTGGTTCAGCCACTGCCAATATTACATCTCCTCCAATCACACTTGGGATCAGTTGTTTCTCTTGCTGCTCAGTCTATCCCCGTCTCTCCATCCAAGCACCCTCGACGTCCTGCAATGACTGCATTGGAAGATGTATAAGCTGTTAAAAACCAATAACAATTTAATCTAAAGCCCACTACACATTACTGCATGCAAGCCAAGGACACTGATTAAATACATCAAGAGGAGCGAGGGCTTGGATTTCTGACAGCCGTGTAATGAATTGCAATTAACTATGCAGTCGACATTCATAGAAGAATTATAGACCGGAGAAGGAAAAGAAAATTGAACATTTGACAGCAAAATAATTATTTAGATCCCTCTACTCAGAGTGCTTAGGCAGACAGGTAGTGGCTCAGTGAGAGAGACGCAAGCAACAGGTGGGGGAGGCAAAGAAATGGAAAACCAGGCTGATGAGGGGAAATGCCCAGTCATTAGGTTTCTGTGGGAGAGGGTGAACAGGTGTATTTGGGAAATGCAGGATGCTCATGCAGCTGATGCTCTGGCAGGGAGGGAATGGTGCAAATTTGCATCTCCTGCCCGTCTTTAAGTGCAGTGCCTGCAGGGAGCCCTACGGCACACAGCGGGCTGGGAGAGCACCAGCTGGCAAACACCGCTGGGTCCTCCACTGGGCAAACCTCCACAGCCTTGCTGCCTGCCTCCAGGCAGGGCTGGGCTCAGAAATGGTTTTAGAGAGTGGGAAAAATGTAAGTAAATCAAGAATGTGGTACTGGAAAGAGAATGAAAACTTGGAAGGTGAGAAACATGCCATAGCATAAAAAGGCACAGGCAGAAAGTAAAAGAATAAAACCACAGCAAAGAATGCATTACAATAAAGAAGAGAGAAACTCACTGGTAATATGATAGTGGAAACAAGAGGAAAAACAAAGGATAGTTGAATCGGGAACAGAACAGCATGTAGGAAAATAGAGAATCTGATTAACACAGTGCTGCAACTTTCCTTTGAAATGGAAAAGGAGCACAGTGAATATTGCAAAAGATACAAGTTATAGAGAGGGAAAAGGCTACTGCAGGAAACACATCTATGAAGGCTGAATCACCAACAAGAGCAAAACCGGACCAGGGATGGGAAAAAAGTAAAAATTATAGACAAGGAAAATAGGGTTTTGTGCTAAGTACTAAGCAGGAAATTACAGACAAAGAATGTAATTCTAGAAAAAAATAGCAGCTGTACAGCACAATATGGCGATGGAACAAAGCTTGTGACAATAAAAAGTCACTTATGAGGAGGAATTGTATCCACAAAAACAGTGATGACAATAAAGAGATCAACAATACGGGAACAATTGAAGATAAAAATATTTGGGCTAGAGAAAGGGTAACAATGGCACAGAAATCAGTGACAAATCACAAGCACGGCTTTCGCAGTGTTTCCTTGCATCTTGTATGAAAGAACTGCTTGCAGCAGATGTCCTTCCCTGCTTCTCTAGGAAGGCACAGATTTCTTTCAAGCTTGTTATTGTTGTTATTATTACTGGCATTAGAGGAGGCTTAATGGTCTCAGCCATGGGTCATGGCTCTGTCTGTGCTATGTGCTGTACAACCATTCAGGACAACTTTATGATTTATGGCCTGGCAGAAGGAACTTAGGTTGATCAGCAGGAGAGGCAACAGTTTGGTAAATTCACACATCAGTCAATAGTGAGTTTCTTGGAAGTGCCACTGAAGAGAAAAATGTGGTCCAGTGCAGCAAACTATGGTCTGGACACTGCATTAGTCAGGTCCAAGTTTGGCACAACCACTGGACTGTTGAGTAAGTTATTTGTCTATTTTTTTCCTGTACAGACTGACATTCTGTGATGAACAGAGATCCCTTCCAACCAATTATTTCAAAGGGATTGAGATTGCTATTGAAGTGAAGCACCCCATACTAATTTGGAGCATAATGTTCAATCAATGATATCTGCAAAGCGAAACTGGTGTGAAGACATGGAAAATGCAGAACCTTTAAAATGTTTTATAATGTGAGGTTTGCCAAAACATCCTCATATTATATCCAGTTTGCAGACAAGAAGCTCAATTACCTCAGACTAGAAATGTACCAAATATATTTTACAACAGAAACATTACAGCAGAACTTGAATGAGGATGAGGAAGGAAGGTGAACAAGACAGTGGGCTGTACTCACAAAATCTTGCAGTGACACCAGAAAGAAGGGATTAACTTTCTTTAGCAGGGAGTAAGAAAGATGGTGATGACGTAGAGGGCACAGTATGGAAGAAGACCTTAACCCTTGTTCTGAGCTGTAGCACTCCTTTGAGATGCCTGGGAGAAGCACAGAAGAAAAAAACATCCACTTTAGTCAAACAGACTAAGCAGATAACCTAGATGGAGAGAGGTGAGGTGATGAAGTAGCCAAGAAGGGCATCAGTGATGTATTTTGAGTTTAATCTTCTTTTGTAACTTGGTTCCAAAACTACAATTTTTTTTTTTTTTTGAGCAAACAGTACTTCTGTTCTTACACCTTGTACAGAGCTACTACTGGGCTAATAAAACACAACAACAAGGCTTTCATTGCCCAAAGAGCAGCAAATCTTAACACTGGGCTGTTATTTCATGAAATACATCCTGTCAATAATTTACCAAAATGCCCAGCTCCACATCTGACTGTATCCAGGCAGCACCATGGTAGGAGCTTCCACGGGAGCTACACAGGACTGCTTGTGAGTGAGTGAGAGACTCAAGGGATGAAGAAACGACTTGCAGTCGGCAGTGATAGCCAGAAAAACTTTCTGTCACACAACAGGGCACTGCTTAAATCCTTTGTGTTTGTAAGGATTACAGGTTATATTAAAACACCTGCGGTGAGGTCTCACATAGGGCCAATAACAGGGATGATGCATTCGTGTTGGAAACCAAGGAACTCCTGAAGCCATTTCTGCTGCAGTCAGCCTTGCATCCCAGAGCCCCATTGCCTTGCATCTCGTTTGCCCATCAGCGATGAGGCAGCAAATGGATTTACAAATCTCTGACTGCAGATATTCCACTCCTCACAGACTTAGTCCCAGACTGCAGTCAATTGTTCCAGTGACTGGCATGGTTCATCTGGCCTCTCGAGCTGTTCCTGGCCTTCAGGAAATTGTAGCACTTTGACAAAAAGGAAGCACAGAAGTCATGTCACATTGTGCTGCAGCTGGGGGAACCTGAAATTACAGGCTGTTGTCTTAGCATTGTGTTTCAGGCTATCAAGGATTTTCTCTGACAGATTTCTTCATGTTTCTGGCTCCTACTCTCATAAATGACTGGAAAAGGTCTTGCACTGTCAGAGTCTTCACTGACAGAAATACAGTAGTCTGCTATTAGTGCCCAAGTACCGCACTTGCTGCGCTTCCGACTCAGACTCTGGCAACTTCCTTCCATCACCCCCACAACTGCAGTGAGGCATCCAGATAAATCACTGTCTGTAGACTTCCAGACAGTGCTTGGCACCCAGCACCCAGACAAAGAAGAGAAAGCAGTTCCTGTGCTGTGCTTTGGGCACATCATCTATTAGGAGACTGCCACAAGCACTGAGTGCATTTAATTCTCCCATGCAAACAGCTCGTTCTGCAAAGCCTCACACCTCCCAAGGGATGCAGAGGTGACCATGAGCATCAGTGAAAGAAGCACAGGAAATATTCTCACCTTGGAAACCTCACAGTCCTTTGGATTAGTTTAATTAGGTTTGCAATATCATTTAAACAACCCAAATGCCCTCCCCTTCCTAAATAATAAGGAAACAGAGTTAGTGTTTTGACCTAATTTGGGTTAATATATAGAATTGTTTAGACAAGTGCAATCTTGGTTAACTCTTATTACAGGTTGAGGTCATGATGTTTGGAGAAAATGGAGTTCCAAGTCTAATTCTAAGGAAAAAGGTGAAATGTGAAGAAGGACCTTTAAGTGAATAGCAATCCAAGTTAAGCACATTTTAATGAAAGGGAAGAAATAGCTGTGTACTGCTGCCACTGCACCAGCTTGTCATCCAACAGAAGAGTTTGACGGTGTTCCTGCTCCGGCAGGGGGATTGGACTAGATGATCTTTCGAGGTCCCTTCCAATCCCTAACATTCTGTGATTCTGTGATTCTGTGATTCTGTGATTCTGTGATTCTGTGATTCTGTGAATGTGTCTGTTCATTTCTTCATTCGTTTTGCACTTAACATCTCTGACCCAGGTTCTCGGTATCAGCCTGTGGATTTAGCTGACTAAATGGAGGCATCTATAGCTGAGCTAGTTACTGTAGGCTCCTTTTAAAGACAATGGAGATCCAGTGAATGGGGACAGAGGTGGGGGAAAATAATCATGCTGAGAGAGACGTCTAAAATAGATCAGATGACCTCCACTCTTGAGTTACCTTTTTCTGTCTATTGACAACAAAGAATCCCATAGAGGCAGATCTTTCTGATAAGTCTGAATGGGGAAAGCGATTTTGATTCCTCTGTGATCATTACCAAGTCCTTTTTACTCATATATGCTCTTTTTCTGGAATCATCTCAGGCCATTAACTAACATAATAAATGAAGAGGGTATGGTGCCACAGGCCCTCACAGAAACTGACGTAGGAAACATCAGGTCCACACAGGTTTCACTGCAGGGGTCTTGCAACTCAAGACCTTATTACTTTATAATTTGTGTTTAGTTAAGACAGCCAGGGGACTTGTGTCTTTCTGTATCACTTTCACAACAAGGTTGTGCACTATCTAGCTGTGTGCTTGATAAAGGCAGTTGTGAAGGTCCTGGCAGAGAGTCTTCGCCACCACATCACACAGCTCTTCCACACGACAAGGAGAATACTCAGCTCTCCAGTCAAAAGCGGAAGAGGAATGATTACAGCATCTGTACTGTCTAACACGGGCTATGCTGTAGTCACTGCTGTTGCCCTTTACGGTCTCATTTTTCTTTTTATTTGGTCCATTTTATACCTCAGTGCGCATGATGGTTTTTGCTCTGCCTCCAGATTGCACAGAGCCAGCTATTGTTTTTGCAGAGATTTGTGCACCTTTCCCCATTAGCCAGCTTTATGCTTTCAGTTGCCAAATTCCGGCTTGTCCACAAGCCAGGCAGCCACTTCAAAATCTACCATGGCAGCTTAAAAATAATTGCAGATTTCTAAGCGATGTACACAGGGCTGATTTGTTCCTTTGCCCACACCTCTGGCTGACATCCCCTGATGGACACTCCTCAGGCGGCTGCTTGGTCTTTGTGCTCAAGCCTCTGGCTTGCAGAGGATCACGAGAATCTGGGCACAAACCTAGAGCAGATGTTCCCCATGCAAACGCTGGTTTTGACCCAGGGGCCTAACTGTCTTTGCCCTTAACCTAATGCTGTGTTCATAAGGCTTTTTAGCAGCTCCTGTGTGCTCTGAAGTGGTCTCCAAAGCCATCTCTTGTTTTCTGCTTTGGGAATGGTGAGACCCACAGGTGATCCAAGTTTCTGCAAAGTGAGGTGTGATTTTCTTACCCCGTACTCAATGTACAAACCAGACCACTCCTCCACAATGTCCTCACAGTTTTAGCATCTATACATCCAAAAATGAGCAAGAATCTCAAAAGTAATTGTATTAGAATATTACCAAATGTGGATTTTAACACAACAGTTTTCTCCCTAGGCTTTGGAGATTATTTGACACAGTCCCAGGTAGCAAGTGCTGACACATAATTAGAGTAAAAATGCAATTAAATCAAAACTCATGTTTTTACATAAACTTATTTTTCAGTTTTCCAACATCAAAGTATTAGGGCCATGATGTCCCTCATGAGGAGGAAAGGAGAAATAACATTTGGGATCACAAGTGTGAAAAACAATGGTTCCATCTAAAATTATGAAGGAGACCACAGCAAGATGTGTTTAAGAAATTGTAATGGCACTATTTCTAAAATAGTCTCCACACACTAGATGCTTTCGTGCTTACGGTGTGCTAAGCAGAGCATGACAACGGGCTAACAGGGGAAACAGAACTGGAACTCAAGCCCCGTGGAAGCTTCTATGTTTTAGAATTTTTAGCCTGAAATAATTTATCTGAACATCTGCTTCATTAAGAGGTATTGTGATGCTATTCACAGCAGCAACAAAGAGCTACAGAAAACACTTTTCCCTCTCTCTTTTTCCTACCCATATTCCATACCCCCCTTCAAAACTTTTCCACTAAAGATATGTCACAACACTTGCTGTTGGCTTTCATTGTGCTTCCCCACAAACAATAGTAATATTGTGCTTCAAGGGAGCATCTTGGACAGTGATTTCTGAGTGTTTCTGAAGGAACTATCTAAGCAATTTTATTGTTGTTTCTGTTGTTGCGAGAGTCCTCAAACTGGGAACAAGGGAATATCTGCAAGTAATCTGCAATTACACAGATATTGTCAGCACCCTGCTTAGAATCAGGGTGAAAAGGCTGAACTATAGACATGGGTTTGGAGTCCTGTGCTCCACTGATGAACAGCTGCACAAGGGAGGCAGGATCTTAAGCTGTACCTCAAGCACGATTTGGAGCACTGTTTTTCCTATGATTTCTTCTTCAGCTTCTTTGATACTTCATAAGAAATAATGAAGATTGCTAGAAAAACCTGTATTGTGCATCCCCTTTTAACAGGAGAGCCTGTTGACTTTATGCTATTTAGTTGCTACTCCATTCTTTTATCTTATTAATATTGCTGAGTGATTTTGCCTTTGATTTTCTAATCAGTGACCTCCTGCTCCATCCTTATTTAGAGAAGGCTAGCCAATGATTACAGTATTTTTATGGCAATACGAAGGATCCTCTGTCTCTATGCTGATGGACTATTTATTAATATTTTAATATAGTATCTAGAACAGACTTGGATTGCGACCAAGGCTGCCGTCCCAAGATACAACAGCAATTGCTTAGGAAAGTGCTACAACTACCCAATAGTTGGGTGAAAAAGGGATGCAAGACCCAAGCAAATATTAGTAACACTCAGAATTTCATTTTCCTGCCGTTGTACACCACCTAGCACACTGGGAGCCTGGATTTATGAGTGCAGTTGCTAAGTGGTACAGCAGTGGAAGCATTGATCCAGACAGAAATGTAGATTTCAATGAATTTATTCACAGATATTTGCTTATCTTTAAGCAGACATGACTTGCTGGAGTAGGATGAGTAGGTGTTACACCTTGCAGGCTGCTTTTTAAAAGTAAAGCAAGCCATCTATAGCCAGCATTTGCCGGCAGTTGTTCCTTTAATCACATTTGGCACAAACACAGTCAGCCACCCTATGCTTTGACACAGCTTGTGCCAAGACCTGCCAGGCATCCACTGTCTCCTAGGCCAAAAATTAAAGAAGTGATGTGCATGTAGCCCCAAAATGTCAAAACAGTGAGCAGCAAGTATAGGTAAGAGTCATTAACTGACATTAATAAAGATTGGGAAACTGTGTCGCTACACAGCCAAGGAGAAAAGTTTGGGTCAGGGTTCAGTGATGTGTTAGGGAAGAACAGACATGAAGAAGCATCATTTACTCCCTCATTCTTCTCTACATCCCTTTGCTAGTGGGCAGAATCTTGCTATTGGGCAGAGGACAAAATTTAGCCAGCTGAATTTAATACCAACTTTTTATAATACTGGAATTCAGATTCTCATCTCATTTACCCTTAAAAACTCCTCTGACAGTGACAATGTCAGGCAGATTGCTACAGGTGAAAATCCATACTGAGAAAAGACAGGCCCTGGCAATTATAAACAAAAATATACCAGAAGTGTTCACACTCCAAACTTTAATTTCCCAACATGAATCTTTGGGACCCAAAGTTCTTTATTTCACACGACTAACAGAAGTAACTGTTTAAATAATAGGTTTAGGATTTTTGCCTGTATCCCTTCTTTTCAACCTCCACTTTTCATTATATGGGTAATAAGCAAGTTATTAAAAAAGTATTCAGTGGAACATTGATCTGCAGAAAAAAAGTCTTCAATTGTGAACCAGTATTCCTAATTCTTTTATCAATTAACATTCTAATAAACAAAACACCTTGGGGTTTTTTTTCCTTTTCTCAGTCCTTTGTGTCCGTATAAACTCCTGGGCATTGGCACGTAAAAATCCAGGCACTTACTTTATTCCTGGATATGTATTTAGGAGTCTAAGTTAAAAAAAATGTTCACCATAATCTCCTAAATTGATTATTGCAATAAGCACTAAAGGATGTGAAAGACGTCACTAGCTGAGAAAGAGGAGCAGGTACTTCACTGCTTGAAAGCATCACCTGGAAGAACTTGAGATACGTGGAAAGCACTCTTTTGTTTCATATTGACAAACAAGTGAACAAAAAGAGAAGTAGGAAAATCTGAGCACTCCATTCATCACCCTCAACACAATGTTACCAGAAGTACCTCTGGTCAGAAAGACTTTGTTTCTACTCTTTTTTCCCTAAGTTCTTGGATACTTCAAAAATTAACAATTAGTTGATATTTGTGCAAGTGGCCTTGCCTGGTGTAGGCTCAGTGTAACTACTGTGCTGTGTGTCCCACGTTGTAGCATGAGAGCCCTCTTCTCAGCTGCAAACACAACGGTGGCAGTTCTGCAGAGGACCTGCACCCTGGCCCCATGCATTACAGGAAACTCAGCCTGGTGATAGACTTTGCAAATGGATCTGACTCCAGTCCCTTCAAGGAAATAGGACAGTCAATGTTTATCTTTTGAGTTTTGTGTTATTGGAAAACTATAATAATGATGGAAACCTCAAAATAAAAGATACTGACCTTAGCTAGCATTTATGTTGCTTGGGCAGTGCAATGTTTTCCTCTCAGAAATAGAGCACTTTGTCTGGACCAAATACAAATTGCTAACCTGGCCCTTGCAGGATGCTATACTCATTTGTGATTAAAAAATAAATGTATCTGAATATGCCAAAGGCACTCACATACAATAGAGCAATTATGTGCTTCAACTGGCATCTCAGAGGCCCCTAGAAACCAGCTCATGGTAAGGAGGATGCCAATACCCAATTGCAGTCAGAATACAGCCAGCAAAGAGTGGTTTTAACCTAGGACATTCTGAGAAAAGAGCAAGAAACTGAGGCAAAGTCCCTGGTATACAGAGGGTACTTGGTGTGCACCTTCCATCTGCTTTAAGAAAATTACTACGGCACTCTCCTCCATGGGATTCAAAGGTATAGTCTCCAGAAATTAAAAGCACAGTAGCTACATACCTAAAAGCACCACCCAGACAGGTACATCTGAAATTTCTAGCCGTAATTGTTGAAGGAAGCTGGTATGCAGAGCATCCTTAGGAATTAGGACATGAAAGCTTTATAAGACTCCCTCCTGTCCCCAGCTCTCAGGCTGGAAGAGGTGGAAAGGTGCAAAGGCATTGCTGTAGACTCACATCAAAAGCTGCCCCAACCTGAGCCACCTAGAAATGGATGGGCTGGGAAAGCAGCGACATGTGGTGGCAGTGTTATCACTGGATCTTGTACAATTGTACACAAAAACAGCTGTGCTGTGACCGAGCTAGTCCTGGTGGGCTATCTTGACTGATCCTGGGCAGCATGGAACTAATTAAACACTGGAATTGTTTTCTAGGCATTTTCAAAGCCTACATCTACCAAATTATTTTGAGTTGGACAAAACAAAGTACCATATGTACTCTGGATGACAGTCCTGTAATAGTAAGGGGATGAATTAAATGACCCAATAAGTCTTCTCTATCTCTAACCTCTGTGATTACACGAGATATATGAGAGAGGGTTTTTAGAACCAATAATGTTCATAGACTAGACATCTTTCATCCAGAAGAGAAAGACAAAAATGAAACGTGTGCAAAAACCCAATAGCTGTGTTCATAAATCAATTCATTCAGAAGATTTTTTTTCCTTTTCCCAGGCATTTGGGTAGAAGTAGCTCATGAGAAAAGGCTTTAAGAAATGCCTTGGGCAATGAAAAAATACAAAAATCACTTTGCTGCTTCACTGACATGTTTAACATAAAAGAAATTTAAACTTGATCATTTTTCAGCTCAACAGTTTTAGACTTTGTAATGAACAAAAATTTCAGTAGAGAAGAAGAAGGAGAGGAAAAAAGAAAGAAACACCACATTAAAAAGAACTCCAATCAGAACCCTTGTGTTCTGAAGTAGTAGCGAGGGGCATTGGCAAGGTATAATTTTTGCAACTTATGACAAGATTTACGACTAATGTCAATTTTTTTTTGCAAAATTAAAATTATTCTCAACAGACAAAGATGAGTACAAGTTGTGTCAAAAAGCATTTCCCCACACTGGTAATGCTCTCTGCATTAGACATCCACCTGCTTTTGCTCACAGATACTCAATGTTATGTTTGCTGGTGCAACTTGAATGCTGAACCACACATGTGAGGAACTGAGTTTTACATTTTGCCAAAATGACTATCTTTTTTAATAAATAATTGTTCTGTTTTTAGTTTAAATCTCACAAAGTTATTAATTTCTTGGTCACCGCACACTGGGCCTTGGTCTGGAGATGATGGTTCCCCCAGTTCCAGTGGCAACAGTGGTGAGGACAGTCTGGTGCTCTCAAGCTCTACCCCTCTCTTCATCCCAGATCTCCCTTTCTCCTGGCAGAAGCATCCTAGTGAGGACTTAGCTCACCCCATGCCCAGAGCAGAAAGTGGCACAGAAAGTGTTACTTTGACCATGACTGCCATTGCCCTAAAGATATAAAGGCACTAGTAACTACCTACTGCTTACAGATTTGCCTTTATCATCAAATGGCTTGGAAAAGTCTAAAACTAGGCACTGTAACAAATGCCAGCTTAGTCATGTTTCATTTCTTCTATTTAACAGTCCTGAGCATTATTTTTCTTGCAGTGAGGTAATTAAGTGCATCTGTCATGTATTTGACTTTTAAGGTTATAGTCATTTGGTGAAACACTAAATGAAAACTGCAGTGATTCAGAGTTGTTGAATTTCTAATATAATATTAATCCTCACTCAGCCTTTTATGCAATGCACACATACACTCACATGCTATCTCACTTCCCCTGCTAGATTTTTCAAAATCTTTCTTTTATGCCAGTCATTATTTTAATAGTGCCACAGCAGAACGCTTCTGTTTCTTTGTAAAACAGATGCACAGTTATTCCTCATCTCCAGCAGGCAATGGAGGGATTTCAGAGTTTCCCAGAAAAAAATGTGTCAAGGCAGTCTTTCTTTATGCTATAGATACAACACGTAAGGAAAGGTCTCATGAAAAGCACCTGTGGTGTCTCTTCTCCACCATTAGAGGCTGGACCTGGAGACAAAATAGTTCCCAAATATAAAGTCAAGCTGGGTCTAAGGGCAGCAAAATTTTTCATGTGGACTGAGAAACCTGCAATGCTTCTTGCGCCAGAGGCGCTCATCTTGGTTAATGGAGAAAAGTAGTGTACATTCAGTCTGCCTTAACTCTGCTGTCATGAGGGTCAAAACCTGGCTTACTGGAGAGGAGAAATAGGCCAGCAGCAACTGCTTCAATAAAACCCACCATGAACACTTCCAGATAACTGTTTCCTACCCTTCTGTCAGTGTAGTGAGAGCAAAATTTTGTTTCTTATTTCCCTGTCCTCCACGATTTGTTATTGCCTTCTCTGGAGGTGCTTTGCTGCTTCATAAACCACAAGCCACTAGCAGTGCCACTAAGGTTGTTTTCACAGCTTCACTCGCCATACACTTTCTAAAAACTGGTGGCTTATACCCTGTCATCCATGGAGCTTGAGAAGTGAGAGGACTATTTCTACAGTCAGAGAAAGGTAACTAAGAAACACAAGCTTTCTTCCAGCAGGCTTAAATTTGCTGCACATGCAACCTCTCTTCCAGGGAATGGTTGCAGATAAAATGTTGGAATATATACATTTACAGAAAAGATAAATAAATAGAAATAAATAGGAGAAAAAAAAATTCTACCCACTAAAGATGTGTTCAGTTGGCTAAATGTAGCCACCTGGCCTTAAATATCTTGATCCATGCTAGTGCTATAGATGTCTAAAGCTATGTGAGATTAAATCCACCTCAAGAGGCAGAGCACAGCTGGGCTCAAAGGGCAGCTCATCCCTCCCACCCTGACCACTGTGTGATCCTCCGCACACCATGCTGAATTAAAGTCAGCAGTCCCTGGCTCAGGAGGGCCACTGCACGCTCCTCGCCTGTCCGGTATGTTCATTATTCATTCTTTGTGCCTTTATCTGCACAATGCAATCTGCCCCCAGCATAAATAAACAGGCTTGTCTCATCGGAGAACAAAGGGAAAGACAAATACATGCAAAGCTGAACGATCATTCTGTCAACAGGACTTCTGTATCAGTATCAATATTTTAAACAGCCACCTTGGCTCTGTTACAGAACGTGTACCTTTTCCTTTGTTTTCTCAAAATACACACAATGTTTTTCTTTTTAATTTTCCAAAAATATCCTGTGGATTCAGATATGTTTAGTGCCTGCATCCAAACTGAAAGAAAGAGGTGAAAAGCACTAAAAAAAGAAGTCTGATATTAACAGAAATGGCTCTGCACAGCTCCAGGCCATTGACAGGCTGTGCTCAAAAAATGGCTGTAGTGAAAAGAGGACCCAGGAGGAGTTTCCGAAGTGTGGAATTTCTGCTGAAATTATTCTTAAACCCACATTGCTGTGGAGATAGACCAGTACAGAAGGGATAGTCCAGGGCTGTTGTTCTTCTCTCACATTGCGTATCGCTGCCAAATCTCTGCTTTTGGGTAGATGTTACGTAGTAATTGTTACTAATGATGAAGAGCTCAGCTTCAGGATTTAACAGATCATGCAAAGTGAGAATACCTTGCAGCCCTGTCCTCCAGAAGAAACAGAGAGCTGATGCACCAAGGGCAGGAAGGGCTGAGCTGACACACTGAGGGATGGATTCTGCTGACTGCTCATTTTTCTCTTAGCTCTTTCTCCCCATTTAGGCAAAGGACCTCAAATGTGACATGATTGACTGGATGCCTGTTTGTTGGCGACATGCTCAAACAACTTCTCAGACTCTTTGATCAGCCCTGAAGGTATGAGTGACCTTTGAAAGCCTGCAGTGCCCTTCCTTCTCTCTTCTCAGCAACTTCTGCGTCCTCTGGGTTCTGATCTAGACCAGCTGCAGGTCAATGCACGAGCCTCTAGCCAATGTTCTCCCCTGCTTGGAGGGAATCAGACTGACAACAGGAATCAGCTTCTGCAAAAGCGCCTGGCAGCCAGGCAGGGAAACCCCTCCTGTTTCCACTGTCTTCTGCAGAGCCACCAACTGGCCAGTGTTGATGCATTACAGTAAATAAATCCCAGGTGCTTGCCTGGAGGAAGACATGGGAGCAATTGCAACGCATCCAATCAATTCACAGCCTATCTTTTATTCTAGGTAAACACAAATTAGGTATCTCCCTGCTCAAAGTACATTAAAGTATTTTTAGAAGTGGAGAGCACTGATTCAATAATTGAATAAGCAGTATTGCAGGCATTTCTGGCAGCCTTGGTCCTTACCGTAAACTGTGGGACCAACCCTGCCCTCTGCAAAGAGGGAGGAAGGCTTGGGAGAGCTGTCCTTAGGGGAACCTGAGCAATTGCTGAGGTTGGAAAATGAGATGCAACCTGCTTCTTCCCATCCATGTGCAGCTGCCACAGCCTGCTCTCCAGTTCTTTTATACTTGTAATACCAGTGCAACTTCATAGGAAAATGCAGTTTCTGGCACATCTCATGAGATGGAAGAACTGACAGCCGTGAGCTACAGCAAGCTATGGGACAGGCAGAGATCTGCAGCAGTGTGACTGGTCTTGATGGCAGATGAAAGTATGCAATGACTTTTTAGGAGCAGCCAAGTATGCCTGTGACCCACATAGCAGAGAGAGAAAAGACATGTACAGCACTGCAGAGGGTTGTGGGAAATATCAACAAAACAGAAGAATGTTCAGTCTCTGGTGCCTTTGTTTAGGATTTCATCCACTCAAGGTTTTGCTGATTTTCCTGTAGAATTAGTAGTGGGACCAGACGTTCTACTAAGGGCCAGCCTCCCTCCTCTTGTCTCCCTTTCCCATCCCTAACATCACAGCACCAGGACCTCACCGGAGTAAATGCTGGTTGTCTCAGGGCCCAGTGTGAACCTGTCCCAGCGTCTCTCCTGTCACTGGTCAGTGGGACCCTGCAGTCCATCATAGCTCTGCTAACTGACCCCAATGTGCAACTGTATTTACAACTGTACTTGAGGGCAAAATACAGAAGAATCCATCCAGTCATAGGATGTGGGAACAGAAGGCTGCTGTGTGGCTTCAGCTGTGATTGTTTATCAAACCAGAGTCAATAACCATGAAGGTTAAAATTAGCTATGCTCAAATATTTTTCTGATTAAACTGTATTAGAGCAGCACTAGAGGTTGCCATCATTGTATGCTATTCAGGTAAAAATCTACTTTTCTACTTCTTTTTATAGTCCCTTGAACAACTCACCTGCCCATCCCTTCTCCCTTGCGGCTGTCTCTAAGTGGTTCTTGTCCCATTAAGGCAGAATGCCTTAATTTGTGTTTTTCAGTTGATCAGTGATGTAACCAGAATTGCTGGATGGACTGGTCTGGCTCCTGGAAACACAACCCCACTGCCAGCACCAGCAAGGAAACAGGAATGGCAGCTCAAAATAGGATGCAGCATGTACGGACTCTAACACCGCTGAACTTCAGCACTGGGTAATCTCGGTACAGCCCAATATTTCTCCTTTGGGTCTAGCCTCGCCAACAAACCTCCCACTGGCAGAAAATGCATTTGTTATCATTCCTATTGCAAGCTTAATTCTCTGAACGGTCAGGTGTAACTGATGGAGATTGCCTTTACCATTTGCTCAGTCTTGAAGCTTTGCCTGGAAAACCACAAATTGCCTTTCTAGGCCTTTCATAACTGCCACTCTGAAATTTGGGTTTTGTTTGTGTTTTTTCAACCAATATTTATCTACATATTATTCTGCTAATTTTAAGCCAAAAGCATTGGGATTTTTACTGTTTATCTTCTGAGTTTTAAGTTGTGAATAATGACATTTTCAAGTTTTTCTCATTAATCATAAAGCCCTTAGTATCTTTGCTTTTAATCAGAGGAAGATCTGTGTGTGATCACACAGACATAGACTCAAGCATTTGAAGAGAAATGCTGAGTATTTAGAGCTTTGTGAAAAAATTGGTAATGATAGCTGGTGCTTTATAGATGTAAAATCTTTCACACTGTTACAGGTAGAATAACCACTTGCTACCACCTGGTAAAGTGTACGTGTAAGAATAAGCTGTGTAGATGGGCTTATGGTGTAGTCTAGCTGCCAAACACCCTGCAGGAAATTTACTTTCATCTGTGGCACAAGGTTTATATAGAAATTTCTTACTGAAATGCAAAAAAAATGCAATTTGTACAACACAGGAAGAACCTGAGTGTCAGTATAAGTCAGATTGTAACATTCTTGCCTTTAATGTGTCTGAAATTGGCCACAGAGCATAAACCATACAGTGTAGCTGGAAACTTCAAATGTATGCCTATGAGCTTATTTGAAAAAGTCATTGCTCAGTGTGGAAGAACTGATAGTTTAATTCAGTGAAAATTCCAACTTAAATAACTTGGGGTCAGTTCTTGGCAATATCATTAGTGTGCTTTTTCCCTTGCTTTTCACTGTAAGAAGCCAGTTCTGCCTTCTCTAGTCAATGCAGGTAGTGCCCAAAGCATGGTGGATGAGAATTAACTATCTCATTGCGGTTGGCTAACTCAATACATATTGATTTGTGGGTCCTGTGACCTAAAAAAGACAAACTATATTAAACTTTGAAATAATGTTAAATAAGGATGGGATTTACCAAATCAGATAATAGAAAACATGTCCCAGTAGCACTCTTGTGGTAGAATAGTTAAAAGACCTTGGCTTCTGGAAACCATAAATTATTGACTAGCCTTTGGCTAGTTTGATCTTAAGCCAAACTGGCTGGCTTACTGGTTTAGAAGTCATCACAGTCATCTCACCCAGTTCAGACAGAGCTCACTGGTGTCTGTGCACAGCTTCAGCCTTGAAACTCTTTTTCCAGTGTGTTAGGGCTAATAACATATAAGATACCTGGCATATCAAGGGCAATGTTTCAGCTGGGCTGTTCAGCTGGGACAAGTGAGTGGAACTTGTGTAAGTGAAGTTGGGCATCAATGAGCAGGTTGACCCAGGGCTCCTGTTAATTGTTCGTGGGAACCTAGTCAGCATGTTCAGTATAGGTCAGGACATTGTTCATTTCACCCTAAAATGGGTATTTCAAATAGGTCACGTGAACCCTTGAAGTCCCTGATTGTGAGTGAAGTAACATGTAAAGGAGATGAACTTCAGTGATAAATGCTGAAGACATCTCAAAACCTTGTGACTGAGACTACTGACGGTTTTTTAAGAGATAAATCTCCAGCTCTGCAGCAGAGTTCAAGTATGGTATTTTACAGATCCATGCATTTCTTCTGTATTTCTACATGAGGGTTAAAGGTTTTGACCACCCCAGGGTTCTGTGGCCCTGATGTCCAGATGGGGGGCATCTACCACAGCGCATCTTGCTCTCTTCTGGTATACAGACCTAGGATTCTTTCCCATGGAAATTACGATGAGACAGAAGAGGCCAGTGAGTATCAGCATCTTCTCCTGGTCCTGGGTCATGATGTGATGAAGTCACATATCTGGACCTGGGAGCTGAGAAGTTTCCTAGTTCTGCTGGACTGGAAATGCCAAATTAAGCATCAGAAGCTGTACCCACTGTGCTGGTTGAAAAGTTCACTCACCCAGTAAAATTCCACGAACCACAAAAAGAAGGAGAGGAAGCCTACAGATGAGGGAAGCAGAGATGAGGTGGGACTCTCCCTTTCAATGGCAGCCTTTGTTTATGCCAACTGAGAAACTTCATTGCACCTTTGCCATCCACATTTCTCACTGATCCAGTTATCACCTTGCTCCATACTCTGGGTTCCCACACTTGAGCACACAGTTCTTCCCAGCTATCACATTCACTGTCCTGCTTTATAATCAGAATATAATGAAAATGCTCATTGCCAGTGTTCCTGTTGTAAGTTAAACTGGTGGCACCAAGACAAGATGTGGCCCTTCACTATGACATTGCTGATGAGGCAATCAGCAAGCACCTGGCTCTCTGTTTAGTTGTTTTGTTTTTTGCAGGTGCCATTGCGCTTCTTCACATCTTTTTTTTTTTTTTTTTTTTTTTTTTTTTTTGCGACACCTGGATGCTAAATGATCTACTTTAATGTGACACATTCAGGTGAAATATACCAACTAATAATGAACTTAAGTAATAATTTTTACTTCAGTGAAACAGATGCGGTGTTAGATGCCGTATTTACTGGCAGGATGTAAATGTCCTAGGCTGTCTGGTTAAGAACCTTATCCTTTGAAGTCAGGAGTATTGGGAGTTTCTGATGGAAACAGAGCACTGGTAATTACATAAGAGTTTGTTGTCAGATATTTTATTACAGCATTAAAATAAGAGCCCTGCTGCACTGAGAACTCAACCACAACCAAATGCAGTCTCATCTCATGGTGCACTTTTCCACTAAGCCTCCTAATTCTCTAGCTTGTTTGTATTTTCCTTCACTGTTCCATGCTGATGCTGTACAAGTCACAATTAGTACTCATAACTTTTCCTTTCATAACCAGAATGTCCGTGGGCAGAAAGTCAGGAGATCTCCAAAAGATTTTCCAGGAGTTAGGAACAATCTTTTTTTTCTTCTTCTTCTTTCTTTCTATTTTTCTTTTTTAATTTTTTTTCTTTCTAAAATAGCTAGGATGTTAGGAAAACTTTTATATTGATGTACGGTGTTTGGCGCATGCTCAGAGAAAATTTAGCAGCATTCTTTGAAAAGTTTTAACCATAATAAAGAGGATCTGTAAAAAGTCGAGCTGAAGGGCACAACAATCAAACACCAACCCATGATCTTGTAGAAGCAAAATATCTCCACTTCTGTACCGTGGCATTTAGCTTGCTACATTACGGCTTCTGAAAACAGGTGACATGAATTCAAAAGCGAAGCACGTACTTTCTTCCAGTCTGTTCTCACCAGTTTTACAAGCTAGATCATCAAACAAGAAAAAACCCTACCACAACATCAAAGAAACACTCCCTGCCACAGTCAAGGACATGTAAATGTTAATGGCACCTGGCACCAGTCTCCTGACACAACAGTTAGTGGCAATTGCTAAGTGCTAGAGTTTGGTAAAAAGAAAAAAAAGGGAGAGAGTTTGAGAGAGAGGTTTTTGGTTTGTTTTTTTTTTTTTTAAGTGAAATTAAAATGAGGCTTCTTCACTGGAGGTGTATGCCTCTCAAAAATATTTTCTAAATAGAACTTCCCTCACAGCCCTCCATGGTATATTTCATATTTTTTGATAGAGCAGAGGATATTTTCTATCACTATTCCCAAAAACATCTAATAGCAAAGGAAAGAACCCCCCAGGCTTCAAGAATTCAAGGATTTTTCAATCTGAGTTTCCAAATTCCCCAACTCCAAAAAGTCCAGGAAATCCCAACCTTTTTTTTTTCTCATAAGAAACTCTCAAAAAGTAGAACAGTAAAGGACATAGGAGAAGCACGAAAAGTCTTTCCTACCCCTCCACAGCAGGATGTGAGCACATCATGGTGAGAGCCTCTAGAGCACCTGAACATCTTCAAATGATGCATTGGAAACTGTTTGACACCTTGGCAAATCCACAGGCAAATAAATATACGGCCTGAATTTTCAAGGTGTGTCAGGGGCAAGAATAAGGTAGGCTGAGAAACTCAGCTACTCCCACAGTGTTTTATCTTCCGGAACAGCTTAGGTTGGCCCTGCTTATTTCCAGTCTCGATTTAACTGACTCAGATGAGGTCAAGATCTATCCTCTGCAGCAACATTTTCCAAAGTTACCTCTTCAATGTTAGGATATTCCTGGCTGTCAGATGCAGCTGTACTCCCCTTTTAAGCAGTTCCACTCCCTTAGTCATGTATATAACTTTGGTTAATGGCAGAAAGTCCTGTCCTTCTCAGGGCGATGCTCTAGTGTGGAGAAGAGCCAGACAACCAGTGTGGATCATTTACCATCTGTAAAACTTTCAAATTGAAACTGTGTTGTCTGCTTTTATCTGTGTCATGCAGGTCAGATATTTTAGGATATTTATAGAAAGATAAGAGAGGTACTTATCAGCGTTTTCTAAATCACTCAGCACTCATTGAAATGAAAGAAAAGTAGTCATCGAGGTGCTTTGCAAACCCCTTTCAACACCAACATGCAAAAATGCTTTTTAATGTCCAGCCTGCATTTTGTCTTAAACATAGACAAAACATACATAATTTTTCTAAATGAGAAAGGCACAGCTTAGTGGAAAATTATTTCCCCTGCTTCTAAAAAGTCCAAAGCTTCTTGTTTCTGAACAGCTTTGTAGGTCAGGAGGAGATAAATGGACTGGAGTACAACAATTCCCTTTCAAAAAGGGGCTCAACCTTTTGAGCTTCCCCACCCAAATCAGTGAATTCAGGTCAGATTTGGCAAAAGACAGAAGGTGGGGAAAACAAAGGCAAACCCCAAACCTTTCTCTAAATGTCGCATTCTGATTTCTTCTTTAGCTGGCTCAGAGAACATTTGTCCTCACACTGCAGACCTTTTCCCCAACACCCTACATTGACCAAAGTCACAGACAGAGTGGGAACCCAAAATCCATTCAAGTTAATGTGTCACATCAGTAATGTGCAGTGGAGTGTGGCTGCTGCCTCCCTGCTTTAGATGTCTCCTCTTGCTAAGCACCTTTTCTCCTTTGCTATGTACTTTTTCCCAGGTACCCTAGGAAAGCAACAGCAGCCCATGCTACAGAGGAAATCAATCCACTTTCCTACTCTCCCACAAACAAACCTAGGAGAAAAATACCTTCTGGAACCTCAGTGCAGACAAAACACAATAATAGGGGATATAAAGACTGATGGCACTAGGAGCACCCAGCGCATCCTCCCTAGCACATGTTTCTGACCACAATCATTATTCATTGTTTTTCCCTCCCAGCAGCCAAACTATGGCTTAAAAATGGGGAAAATAAATTCTGCCTCCTGAGATGACCAGGAGGAATCTCAAAGAAATGAGTTAATATAGCATAAACATAAACAGCAAAAAAATCTGGGTTTTGGTATGCTGTTCCAAGTGAAGCTCTTGGATCAAAACTTCCTCTGTTCTTCTAAAATGTAATAATCCAAAATTCTGCTGAAAATAAAATTGACCACCTCTTTTGAAGAATTAAATTTTTGCATTACTAAAATAATTAAGAAAAAAAGGAACAGATTTCTACCAGCCTGATGAGATCTGCCTTTCTCATGGTTGTCCTAATTACCACTAATGGCCAGTGTGACTGCAAAGGCCAGGGTGCCTATATTGCTAGAAAGCAACATAGCGTGGTCTGAGATTTCTCCCCTCTCCTCTGGCCTTTGCTGACATGGACAAGGAGAATATTATTGTTCTGGAGCATGACTGCAACCTGGGAGGTCTCTCCCTTGTGTGTACCCTGAAGACACCTCACTAGGAAAGGGCTTCACCTTTACTCCTCCTTCTGCCTTGTATTACGTTCTTATTCAGAAAAAAAATAGATAATATTTTAAGTAAGAACCTTGTGTAATAAAATGCACTTTTGTAATATCAGGAAAAAATTCCTAGGGAAATACATTTACCAGACTTTGTTGTCAATGGGCTGAAAGAACCTACTTTGCATTATGCACATGCCTAAGTGGTGCTTTAGAAAGTGAGGAATTTAAGGGCTGGCATAAATGTGCTTAAATCAGGTCTTCAGCTTGTAAAATTCTATTTCATGGAGTTTGACAAATCTTCGGCCTTTCTCTTTTGAAAAGTGAACACTATGTGTATTTGATGTAATAGTATGTTAAACAAACCCCGAAATATACAACCAAACTTGCAATGCTGTTCCAGATAAATAAGCTCAGATGTAACACTGCATAGATCAGTCCTGCTGCAATCAGCTTTCAGGTGGTTTCAGTGACGAGCAACGGTATAAAATCCTATAATCCTATGGAGGGCAGAGAAAGATGTAAGTAATGTAGAATTTGTGTTGGATTCTTGTGCATGGCTTCACTTCACCCCTTTGAGTTTGCCAGATCTCCCTCTGACACCACCAAAAGCCCTGGGTACACAAAGAACAAAGCATGTAATCAAATGCATTATGTATTATTTGTTGGCACTCTTTAAAGATTACTGAGTTTCTTTTGCCAGATATTTTCTAATTTTTCTGCTGCTTTAAGGGGAGACTGTATTCTGCTTGTCTACGCCTTGTTTCCAGGATGCACACTTTTGCTACTTAGGCTGACAGTTATCACTCTGTGTTTATCTTTTTAAAAAGAATCCATTTTCAGTACTTGTAGTTATTAATTCTTTCATCTCCTTCCCCGTTTGTTTCACCTGCAGTGCAATGCTACATGGTGTGTATTCATTGTTATGCTATTATTTGCCTCAAATATGTTTTGCACTGTTGCACGAATTATTTTTGACAGCTGAACAAAGGCAAGATGTTAATCCAAGGAAGTAATCTGCAGAAAGTGCTATTAAACAGGAGCAGGAATGTCTGTGCAATTTACCCTACTCAAGGAGGCACAGTAAAAAGCCAGGAATCTTCCGTCTGTAAATATCTTTACACTGACAAAGCCAACAGCACTGGGTAATCATGGACCAGATTGCTTTGTCTGCTAATCAACCATTTGGTTATATGTTTTAATTTTCTTGTATTTCAGTTTGTGTGTGTTGCCTCTTGTCCTGTCGCTGGGTACCGCTGAGAAGACCCTGGCTCCATCTTCTTTATTCCCACCCTTCAGGAATTTATAAACACAGATAAAATTCCCCCAGGCCTCCTCTTCTCCAGGCTGAGCAGTCCCAGCTCTGGCAGTCTTTCCACACCTCAGCTCCTCCAGTCTCTTAACCAGGGTTGTGGATTCACTCCAGTATCTCCACGTCTCTTTCGTCCTGAGGAGCCCAGAAACAGACCCAGCACTTCAGATGTGTCTCACTAGTGCTGAGCCGAGGGGAAGGATCATCTCCCTCAGCTGGTGGGCAACATTCCTCCTGGTGCAGCACAGGTGACTGTTGGCCACTTCTGTTGCAAAGGCACATTGCTGGCTCATGGTAAACTCCCTGTCCACCAGAATGCTCCAGGGCCCTTTCTGAAAACTGCTTTCCAGCGGCTTGGCTCCCAACCCACATTGGTGCATGGGGTTCTTTCCCTCAGGTTCATGATTTGGCACTTGAGAAAGAATGATTTTTTTTGTGATGAAATCTCCTGAAGCACAGCTGTCTTTCATATCAACTGCTCCTGCTGGTCTTTTATCATCTGCAAATTTGCTGAGAGTGGAGTCTGTCCAGGTTATTAACAAAGATATTATAAAATATTTGTCCCCATAACAACCCTTAGGGCACACCATGGGTGACCAGCCTCCAGCCAGAGTTCATGACACTGATCACAACACTTTGAGCCTGGCGGTTCAACCAGTTTTCCACCTACCTCAGTGTCCACTTATCTAGAGCACATTTCATCAGTTTCTCTATGAGGATGTGGCGGGAAACAGTGTCAGAACTCTTGCTAAAGTCCAAATTAACATCATCCACTTCTTCCACAAGATGCCACATGCTGCATTCCATCCACTGCCACCCCAATGTGGCGGCTTTTTTCCATCCTGAAATGGACATGATGAATTATCCTTTGGAGGTATTTTTCTCTATCCACTGACTGTAGAAGGAAGTTTTCATTATTTACTTAACTTTAAGATGGTCAGATTAAGGGAAGAGAGTCCCACCCTTAGGGTTCATATTCCAGTTGCTATTTTCTGTAATTTACACAGACACATAACAACAAATCTCTTCCAAATGCCTTATGTCAAGGCCTTTTCAATACAGAGCTCCTCTCACCAGGCAAGCAGGTAGTTAGTGCTTGAGAACAACCTCTTATTCCTAAAAAGTGCAATAACCTAGTGAAACTGGTCATGCTGAGGCTGGGAGAAGTTTTGTCTCCTCTTTCTGCCTGCATGTCCAATCCAGGAGACCAGGGAAGGGTGGTGGCCATGTGAGATACAGGTGTGTGCCTGATTCACTTAGTTTTAGTATGCCCTCATTTTTTTTCATGGACATTCTTTGGAAACACTAACAAATCTCCACCATGTCTACTAAGACTTGCAGCAAACTTCCTTTCAGGAGACATGCTCATGTGTTTTGGATGCTGATTATATGCCATACATCCTTGCCATTCATGCCTCATGCTTGACAATAGACCTACCCATGGCTAATGTTTCAGTCTCAAGTCCCTGATGTATCACTCAATAGGTTTCAGTTCTGGAACCATAATCTTAAAACCCCACTTGTTCACAGTGCATGTAACAACATTCAAAATCCTCCATCATGCCAGAAAAGTTATCCTTTCTACTTCAGTGAACACAGAACTGTATTCTCTTTTAAGGTTGCTTAACTTTCAGCTGTTAAAACTGAAGTAGTCACTTACCAAAAGCACTCACATACATCACAGAAGTAATAAAAAGCTAACGTCTCTTCATTTATTTATCTTCTGAAAGATGGCCTGAGTGCTAGGTCACTCAGCACTGGGAGGTATGAGTAACTCTCAAGTATGGATACAGATAAATACATATATTACTACTTGTTACTGATAAATGTGCATGGCTGCAATAGGAGCAATAGGACTCACTGTACAAATGGAAAAGGGTCAGGACTTCGGTCCTGGTGAGGAAAAGTCACCCTGCCCGAAGTTCAGTAGAGCAAGAACAGCCTGATCCTACTCACAAATGAAGAAAGCATCACCCTGTCAAACATACACCTTCCATGGCTCTGCAAGAGCCCATGCATTCACTTCCCACATACAAGGCATTATTGTTGACAGATAACAAGTTATAGCTCCTTGATGTGGACTCCTATTCAGAGTTCATTCAGCTTTTCATGGGTGATCATATTTTCCCATTCATAATGTTAATAAATAATCACAGTGTTCAGACAACCATGTGATGTCGAGAAACTCTCTGAAGTTTGCAAAGCAGAGACTGCAGATTAACCAAGATGTTCACTGCATGCCAGTGGGGTGTTCCTTCTCTCTGGTTTGGGAAGCAGGAAAGAAGGAGGTGACCATGGATTCACTGTTGTCTGAGAAAGGGGAATGCTGCAGAGATACTGAGCTCTTCTCTGTGAAGTGAATGCTAACAAAAGATTTCAGTAGTTGCTTTTTAAACGGTTTTATTTATTTATTTATTTACTTATTTATTTGGGATGTCATACACACTAGCGCAAGGTTTCAACCTTTCCCCAGCTGTAGTTACAAGAAGTCCGAGAAGTCTTGAAAACAAGCTTGTGGGCCTTGCTTTTTTTTTTACGGATGAAATCCAGGTCACTTACCATTTTTCCAGTGGGTCAACTTTTTGTGCTTCAGAATGAAGATTAAAGAAAGACTTTTTTTAAATTACTTCATGCTCTACAAGGAGTCAAAATGGCTCCTGAAGCTCCCTAGCCACTGTGTGCCAGTCTGGAGTGGTGCTAAGGAGCTGAAGACTAACTAAATAATCAGTGAGACAAATACTTTTCTGTTTACTCCCTGTGGAAGTTGTCTGAAATTTTGGAGTTGTGAAAGATGTAAATCAAGACAGTGTTCATCCAAGTCCTTTGCATGTAATTACAGGTCTTCCGTCAACAGTTTGCCTGCCCTTGCACAGACCTACAGAGCACACTTGTGGGTGCTCGCGGCACTGCTGAGGTAGGGGATTGTTTCTGTGTTTTCTTGAATAGCTGTTCCTTAGCTCCATCAGAAATGCCTCTTCACATCCTTCCTCTTAAGGAGAAATTTGGAAGCACTAAAATATTAATAACAATCTCCTGGGCCACTGCCAAAAGCTGGCACCAAGAGGCTGGCTGTCCTTATGTTTCCCATGAGTTTCAGTTTTCTCTCCCCACCTCCGTGCCATTGTCCATCCCAGTTGTCCTCCCTTGGGATTCACAGAGGAATTGGAAGGTCTGAATTTAGTTGCAGTTGCCCAGTGAGTTTTCTTGCATCTTGAGCAGTGACTCACGGGACTTTGGACAAGTTAAATCCCTTTTTTGTTGATGCTGGTAGAGAAACAATGTTTTCTTCATCAGCCCTCTAAAGGCAGTTGGTCGTTGTCTGGCTTTTCTTCACTGGGCTGCACCCTGAAAACCTACCCATCAGATTCACATCCTGATGCATTCCTATCTCAGTACTGTGTCTATCCTATCTCAGATTTAATTAGAAAGTCTATAAAGCAACAACACCAGGCTTATTTAATGGGAAGGAGAGTTGTTCTGTTTTTTCCCATATGAAAGGTTCAGCTCTTTCAGAACAAGAACTGGTCTGTATCTTCTAACTATAGTCTCAACATGACTGGGAAACAGATTCAACTACTCTGTCACCAAAACCCATCATATCATCTGCAGTCATATTAGATGGTTTCATGAAAGGTAGGAAAACAAAATTAAACAAGAAGACTTTTCATACACAGCAATCTAGGGTTTGATTTCAAGACTAAACAAAAATTTAACTTCAGCAGTCCCAAAATGTTCTGTGAAGATAAGGTAATAATGTCTTGACTTAAGTGATGCCTTTGCAGTGCTGTAAAAAATATATATTGGCATGTGATAGAGCAGTCTAGGTAAAATGAATCTGGACAATATAGTCAGAACAAAGCATTTTTGTCTTATCAAAGTAAAATGGGAAAAAAAATCACCTTGTCATGTTTTGTGAAAACTGACACGTTCTTAAAAGTGTTTCTATTTAAATAAATTCACATTTTTTGTGGAAGCCTGATGGATCTAAACATTTTCATAAACCCTACTAATGATTCTCTCTTATCTTGTAGATCGGACATAATAAAGTCACCCTTGGATTAACTGTGCCCCAACTGTGTAAAATAAGGACAGGAGCATGAATTAAACCTATTGTCTAATGGAAAAGATCCAGGGAAATATGAGGAACCCAAGAGCATTATGTTCTCTGGGATTCTTTTGCTGAGAAGAGAGATTGCTGGATGCTGGAACAGTTGCAGTTTCTAGATGGCCATAGATTAAGCATTTCAAGAACTGGATAATTACCTAAAGTGGTCAGCCATTACATTTTCCTATTTCCCATTGGTATGAGAAGTAAGCACGTACTCTTTGCCAGGCAGAACAGTAATCAATAGGTAATGGAGAAGTAATTTGTCTGATGACATCAACTGGATGCCAGTCCTTCGGCACCTCTATTAATAAATGTCATGTATCCATGCCAGGAGACTTGAGATGACATTGAGCTTTGAAGTCATGATATTGACTATGAAATATTCCTAAAATAATGTCTCAATCAATCTATATTGCCAGTTTCCACATGAGATTCTAGATCAGATTTGTCTCTCATTTCCATTAGCTGTAGTTCAAAGCAATTCTGCTGGCTAACTCCAGTCTGAAATTAACTTTGTTGAAGGCAAGAATTTAGTGCAATGCGTAAGGATCAGGTGCAAGTTTAATGCTTTGCAACTTTCTAGCAGGGCTCTCAGGTCAAATGAACATCTCTCTGCTGAAGCCAAATAGCTTACCCTGGAGACATGTAGGTCAATGTCCTCCAGAATGGACTGATCCAGTAATAGCTTTCACCTCCTTAAAGTAGTTTATTCACTTTTTAAATATAATATAGGGATCCAGTTTTCAGCCTGGATTCTGTTTTACCCGTATGCATCTTCAGAGAGCAAAGATCTCTCAGGGCACTGCTGGAAAGGGGAGCAATAGCATCAAACGATTAATGGCCTTAAGGGGGACCCTTAAGGGTCCTCCTCACATGGAGGACCCGAGAGTCCTGTGATTCTCTCCTGCCATCTTCCTCCTCATTCCACCACTCCTCACCTGAGATCTTGGAGACACCTTTGCCAAAGTGACTCCAGTTTGCAGGAACTGCAAGCTACTTGCAGTAGCTACAATAGCTGTGAACCATTCCCTTTTTCTTTTTCCTGTGGAATAGACCTAACTTTAACCTGTGTTGTTTGTGTTTTCACTCCAGCCCTATAAACCAAACTTTTCCTGTTTCTTTCTCTCAGTTTCATTCCACACTCACTGTTCTAGTCCTTTTGTTAGCTAAGATTTCTTCTAAAAACTCTTATTAATTTTTTTGGTTGTTCCTATGGACTGTGTTCATGTACATTTTTATGCTGGTTATTGGTGATATTGTCCTTGAATTCAGTCATGCAATTTGACTCTTTTACTTGTACTCAGAAATCTGCAGTCGTGAAATGAATGGATTCATAGATCATTGACTTTGACAGCTCTGGGACAAGACTACGATGCTGGAAAAAAGTGATGTCACCCAATGGCAGCTGTGCAATAGTGTAGCCCCAGAAAACTCTCAAAATGTATAGATGTAGATTTAAAAGAAACCTCTTATAGAGAACTGAAGGTCTTCTCATAGCTCCAGTGGGGGCAAGATCAGGGCTGCAAATTCAGAATGTGGAGATATGATTGTGTCAAACTGTGCGTGACAGCACCCATTAACAGTCTGTTGCGCTCCAGAATCTGATGCAATTCAAAGTGAAGTGAGCAGATGTAACATAACATGCCCCCAGCATACTCCCAGAGTCTCAGAGGAGCTCTGCCTCTGTTCACTTTGATTTGAAAAGCAATTAGCTAATACAAATTAAGAAAAGCAAGAGATAACTGTTAAATCTGGCTTTAAAACAACATTCTAACATGATTGCCTTGCTGTCAAATTTCCACAAGTATTTATTTTCTTCGGTAGTCCTGAATACAACAGGAGCTGCATACATGCAGTAAAGTAGAATTTTTTTTAACATGTGTGAAAATTTCATATTCTTTTTTGAGAGACCACCCACTTTTCCAAAATACACTTGCATGACTGTTCATAGATCAGGTGCTAGGTATTAGTAACAGAAATCATGCCTTATAGCTGATATCCAATATATAAAGTAACCTGAGTGTTAGTGGGGAAAGCATCTACACTAAAAGGTCCCTTCTTCTGGTTTAGTGGTGTTTCACTGCAGTCAGTAACAGTGGCAGGCATTGGGTATCTCTGAAAATCAGGATGCTTCTGTTTCAAGGATATCTCTGGTGCCCTCAACCCCCCTGGCTAAAATCCGATAGCCAAGGTCCCATGACAAATGGAAAAAGACTGGAAGTGCTGGCACCTCCTACGTTCCTAGCACAGGCATACAAGTGATGTTGCTGTCATTCCTTCTGCTTGTTTACTTAAAGAGTGAAGGGACTTTTTTTTTGCTTTTATCCATCAAATTGAACAAAGAAAGGAGTTTCAGTGCGAGCAACTGCAGCTTTATGTGAGTGAAACTCCCTGCAGATTCATAGCTAATTTCCAGATAATTTTTTTCTTGTTTCTGTTCAAAAATTTGAAGGATTTTAGAAATATTGAAGTTTCGTTTCCAAGTTTCACAAATGAACTCTTTCCCTTCTGACGTGATGGAACATTCCATTTTAACAGCTTTCAGAATGAAGATCTTGAGTTATCATTTTGAAGCCACATTTTCCATTCAAAAGAAGATCTGAGTTTGAAGAGCAGAAGAAAAACAGAAGGCTTTTACAGCACACCCAGAGCTAAACATGTCAAAACAAGTATGATGACTGCAATGTAAATAGATGCCCACAGAAACAGTCTTAATCCCAATCAAAGCAAGGGCTAGAGGGAGGTCTGCCAAGCCCCACAACCTTCACTGTGTGTCCGAGGTGATGCCAGGGGCAGTGGAGTCATGAAGATGGAAGTAAAGCTGATCCGTCTTATACTTCTACTTGTCCATCTCCACTTTCTACTCCATGAAGTCTGTGTGTGCCCATGATCTTGCTGCACACCACTCAACACAGCCAGCTGTGCTGTAGTTGTGATCTGCTGTACTCTCCTGGGCAGAAATACAGACGGTCTGCTGTGAAACTCAAGGTCCTCTGCAACTCCTCCTACTCCTGTTGTGGGTTTGCAGTTTTGAACATCATAACGTCGCAACTTTATTTTATACTGCCTGAATCGTTTGCTCTTTCAACCCCAAATCCATGAAGAAAATATTGTTCCTGTTGTGGCTGGAATTTAACTGTGGATCATAGTTTACTGTCTGAGTTCTGGTCATACCTCAAGGTATGGCTGGAACAGAGGGTCACTGGTTGCTAACTATTTGTTGAGGTATTTAGTCTGGCATGTGGGTCTTACTCCTTGCTTTGTATAGACAGGTTACTTAAATAGAAAGAAAGCTGATATCAGAGTTTAGTTGGTTGGAAACTAATGACTCTTTCCTCAACTGGATATCCCAGCAGAAGCTGTACTTAGATAGAGAAGGTTTTCAGCATGAAAGCACAGGACCCACACTGACAAAGTCTAGTGATAACCAGTTCGTATCTAAGACTTTGTGTACAGTTTTGAAACCTGTCTATCTTTTGTAGAGGTCTCTCCATTCCCAAAGACGCAAAAAGCATTTCTGAAAATGCCCTTTTGCTTCTTTATTTGCCTTAGAACTCTGACAAGTGACTTAAATGCCTTGTGAAAGCTGAAAAAGTATGAGTTTGCATACTTACAAGGAATTATGCCAAGACCATCCCAGGCAAAAAATCTGTAACCTGGTTCTTCAGGTGACAAAATGATTTTGAGAACTAGTTGTGTAATTTATTTTGTGTCATTGCTGTAGGAACTGGCATGAGTCAACCCAAGGGAAACTATTCCTTATTATTAAAAAAAACAAAAACAAAAACAAAAAAAAAAAAACAAGCACCACAAAGGTGCATTCCTGTGTTTCTGTTTTAAATCATAGACTTCCAAGTTAGTAACCACATTTTATTTTCATAGTGCCTTTCTCCTCAAAGACAAAGAAACACTGGTATGTCTTTGCTAGGTGTGCTCATATATAAAGCTTAAGGCTGGAAAGACGCTGTGGTTTTGACAGGTGCTGATCCCACTTGGCCACAGAATATCCTGGCACACCAGCACTTTTCCGAACAGTTGTCTTTGTGCTCACCAGAGCTAGAACAGAGACATAGAATTGATTTTCCAAGGAAATGGCAAAATGGATTGAACAATTTGTGAACTATTTGGAAGCAATGAGCGTGACTGTTGTTTTCATTGTCTCAAAAGGATTCAGATTATAACGTGCTGGCAGTGAAATATGATAGCTGTAGAAACAAAACATCCATGAGGATGAGAACACACCTAGTTATGTTAAATCTCCCTAGAGCCTTCTACCTTCAATATTACTTGAGCTGATGTTTATTACATCAATTTATTACCCCCCAGAAAGCATTGTTGTTAAGTTCCTCTTGTGTTGTCATCACATTATCCCTAAAAAGGAAAAAGAACCACTAAAAATTGAAGTGCTTTAAAAAGATGCTTTAGGATGATCTTAGATACCAAAGTAATGAATATATGTAGCTACATCTAATAAGAGAACCAGAAAAGTTTTGCAATTAAGAGGGATTTTTCCCTTAACTTACTTTAAAAAAAATTTCTGCAGACCCTGAGAGGGTAGAAATGATAAATGAGGAGCTGAAGACATTATTTTCTTTAGCTTTGTAGTTTAGGATGTATGAAATATAAGAGACATAGCAATACCCTCAGCATATTAGATGACCACTTTCCACTAGCCAAATATAACTTCAAGGAGTGTATGATGCTGCACTGACCGCAGGAGAGGGAATAAACAAAAAAGTACATAATCCTGTGGCCAACCAGGTCTCAAGATATTTCATCCCAGCTCTTACACAGGCTCTTTACGTGTGACCTTGGACAAAGTACCTGGGATAATATTTTCAAACACTCAGATACTCAAAGTCTTTAAATCAGTAGAGTGAGATACCTAAATTCTCTAAAAAACATCAACAAAAGTTAGAGAATATAAGTTCCTAGACTTAGACAATTTGAAGAACTGTCACATTTAGTCTCCTTGTTCCTACTACCACCTATAGCTTGATCTCCTACATCTGTCATATCTACCCATATTATGAGGTCTCCTCATGAGAGCAGGTGATTGCACAGGGATGAGCAAAATGAGGCGGTGGTCCTGCTCTACACGTTAACTGTGCAGCAACACAATTCTGTGAGTGCTGGAGCCTCATTTCCCATCTTGTCTTGTGTGTGCCTGGCTTGGCCTTAAAGTACAAATCCTGACTCAAAACTTCCTATCATTGGAGCACAGAAAAGGTCTCTCCTCTCTCCTCCCTTTCCTCTTAGTTTGGCACCTCTTCAGTTTGGGATCTTTGATAGTACCATGGAAATTCTGGCTGCAGGCTTTAGCTCATATGGGGCAATTACGAACTTCACCTTGGTGCCTGTTTCCATGAAATCTTTTGTAATTTCATTATTCTTGCTACTTTGTCACTTCTGACCAATTCAACTGCAACTGGGCAGTGGTTCAAAAATTATTACACACACATAAACACATACACTCATGTGTCTTGTTACACATCAGGAGGGCAATCTAAATAATAACAATAAGAATCGGAAGTATCCAAAGGAGGAACACTTTCAGAGCAAGGAAAAGTGGAAGGAAACAATCACAGTAATGTAAGTGTTCTGTCATAAGCTGATGAAATCGCAAAATAGCAGAGCAACACTGGTGACTTGGTGGCAGTCTGATAAATGTGAACTTGTTCTCCATGCCTAGGAGAAAAGGCTATAAAGAAAATCAGAGTCATAATTCCTATTCCATTTGGATGGGTATAATGATAAATAAAAGTGAAGTATGTTTTGTCAACTGCCATCAAGATATTTGGGGATTTTCTTGGGAGGTCATGATGGCGTAGTGTAAGAAAAAAGGAAGTGAAGCATGAAATCATTTCTAACTGCATTCAGATTAACAGCTCCAATATTTCTAACCATTTCAGGATGTTAAAAAGGCAAAACAAACACCAGACTCTCAAAATGAAAAAAAAAACAAAACCAAAACAACCCCAAACCATGAAAGTCTTCCAGGCTGTGTGGCTGAGCTACAGATGTTCATCAGTACAAGATACAAACTCATTGCATAACTCAACAGAAAACCTTGATCAAGGAAACAGGTCATATACAGCACTGTCCTGAATGGCAACAGTGATGCAAGAAGTATCTGATCTTGATATTGAAGAAGACAGTGACAAAACTTCAAAGGAAACAGGACTTCAGAGAAAGCAGCACTGGAGCCAACATTACGCAAGGCATCAAATTAATTTTTAATAAGCTGTTTGCGGATCAATCGGTCTCTCAGATTTGAGTTGTCACCAGTGATACACCCACTGCAACAGTGATTCAGATGTTCCACAATAGTTGTGATTCCTAGAGAAAGCACTAATTCAGCGTGCTTTATAATGACTGATATAGAGTCTTTTATGCCAAAGAGGAGCAACTGCACATTCTTCTGGGAACTACATAAATATCAATTATTCTGTCTATAAGCATGGCCACAAAAGCTATTTCTTATTTGTAGGATCACACAACAGTATCCTAAGTGGGGGGGGGGAAATGTCCATTTGTATATTTTAAAATGAAAGAAATAATGAGCCCCTGCAATAAATTCTGATCCATCCTGGCGAGCAGTGATGTGGTCAAACTAAGAGCTGGAGTTAAAACCAGGTTAACAAACAGCCACATTTTAATCTTCACTTGTTGCAGCCCATGATGTACAGCTGCCCTGCTTCCCAATCTGAGCATGCTGCTGGCAAATAATGAAGAATCATCTCCAGTCTGCCGTGAAAATCCAACAGATTTGCAAAAAGAATTCACAGATGATTTTACTTTCAGGACCTGGCGTTACTCCCACTTGCATCCATTGCAAGGCTTCCACTGACCCACTGGAAGAAAAATAAAAGGTAAATAAGAGCTCAAGTTTAAAACACCCATCATCCATGAAGCTATTATTGAGACTGTTGGGCTGGAAGTTGCCTGTGCACCCAAGAGATGGCAGCTGTAAGGACCCCAGAAGCAAACGAGAGGCCCACGTCCCCCAGCACCTTGCACATTGGTTTTGTTGCAGTGATTTGCTGTCTGATCTCTAATAAGTGGAGCTGGCCACTAATTTTCAATTAACTGTATTTCCTCAATGACATAGTAAGGAAAAAGAGGAAGGGGGAGGCTGGCAAAGGAATCAATTAAGTAGGAGAGTTCTTCTTCCTAGGGAATACAAGACTAATTTATATTTTCTGATGGGAACTTTCAGAATGAAGTACTTCCTTGTGAATCAATATTTTACAATACTGGCATTTCCAAACAGCATGTGATTTTCATTGAAACTGTGAAAAAAAAAAATCCTTTCCAGAATTTTTGAATCAACTTCTTGCAGAACTTCTGCAATTTTAAAACACAGGCTTTTTTTCATTTTGAGGTGCAAACAAGTACTAAGACACTGACATTTCCCCCAGTATGGAAATTCCCTTCTCCACATAGTTCTGATTTGAAAATTTTCTGCCTCTTCTTCCTCTGTTCTTGCAAATACGAATGGAAATGTGAACTCAGCTATGGAAAGCTCTTGTCATTGCTGTTCACGATAAAACCCAGAAAAAGAAACAAATAAAAGCAAACAGTTTTTCTCTGAAAAAAATTCACTTGACATTTCCTCTTCCAAAGTTGTGTCAAATCCTTTGCACCCCTACCTGACAACCATTTGTGTGGCACCTCAAAGGGAAGCAAATTTGATGTGGACGCTCTCAAATGCTATTTTCAAAGTCAAACTCTGTTTCTTTTTAAAAAGATATGACAAAAATTCAAGACACTGACTCCCCACAAAAAAAAATGTAAATATCTCTGTCTCTAAGAGACCTTATTTTTTAAGATTAAGAACGACCTGCCACAAAGGCAAGCTTATGCAAGGGCTCAATTCTGGCTGGTGCTGAGCAATGTCACTCTGATCTGACAAAGGACAAAAGCATATGCATATTTTCAACCATGTTGATAATCCCCTTCTTTGACTAAAGCTCAGACTGAAGTGATACTTAGAGCAAGACGAAGAACTGAGCACCTAGCAAAACAAAGTCCCAAGTGATGCTGGGCCTTAATTTCTTCCCAAGTTACTGCTCTGAGATGTATGAGCTAAAGGATAAATTTTTTTCAGGCAGCTATTCCCCTTTGGCAATCTCCTCTTGGAAGCATAATTGTTGTGGTTTTAAACACAGCTAGCGGCAAACACCACACAGCTGCTTGCTCAGCCTCCTGCCTCCCAGGGATGGGAGAGAGAATTAAAGGGGTAAACAGAAAATGGACTCACGGACTCTCATGGACTGAGATAAGAACAATTTAATAACTAACTACAATAAAATTGAAAATAATAATTATAATAGTTGCCTATACAAATAAACAAATGAGTGATACACAGTGCAACTGCTCACCACTCGATGACTGTGGTTCAGTCCATTCTCGGCAAATGATCCTGAAGCAGAGAGAGTCCCAAAACTGCAATCCCAGAAAAGAGATAAGAGCAACCTCACCCACCAGGATTAAAGCGAATCTCCTGTGATTAGAGGCCAGTGAGGGGAAGGAAATTAGTCTGTCTGCCTCCTGCCAAGCTCTTTGGCTTCTCTCTGAAGCGCTTCCTACCCATCAGTGCCAGAGGCAGGGACAAGGTGGATTTCAGGTCTGGTTTTGAGTGGCAAGGTTCCTATATTCCCTAAACTACATGATTTGTCTTCTTCCCTAAGATCGGGGGACTTTGGGACATAGAAAATGTCTTATGAGGTTTATAAAATGCTGTGTAAATTTTAGATAGAAATTTATCCCACTAAGCAATAATGGTAAAGCACCATGTGTGAAATCTAAGCTTTGAGAGAGAAGGGGGTTTATCGCAGAATCTGTGCTCTCCTTACAAATCCAAAAGCTCATATAATGATGTGAAATAGAAAATGGTCTTTGAGAGTGAGCCAAAACCTACAGTTTTAAAAGTCCCTTTTCATATAAAACTTATATTTCCTACATTTGGAGACATTTGACTGGGATGTTTATTATTTTCACAGCACCAAAAGGTGTGGTGAGTGCTTTGTAAAGGAGCAAGGGTGGAACAAATTCTTTAAATAAAAAGAGCATTTGATCCATGGACAGAAGTTAACGTCAATATTAAATGATGGCAGGCCATTTTTCAACCTTTGTTGTTTTGGAAATATGTTTACTCCAATTAGAATTTCAGTGGAGCAATTTTTTAATTATTATTTTTATTTTCTGGTGCTTAAGAGTATGAAAGCTACCTTAAGAGGTGATTGATACTGTATGAGAGAGAAGAGAAACAATTTAAAAATGAGACCTATCAGGAATTAAACATTAAACCAATTCCCAACAAGAATAATAGAGCTGAGCCCAATGGTAAACACCAGCATTTTGAGAGAGCTCAGGGACATGAAGGGTGTTTAAGAACATCCCTCAAAAAAAAAAATCACCTTTGTCCAAACATTTATTTTAGCTTTGAATTAAAATATAAAAATATGGCTCCAAACTAGCCAAGCACAGCTGTGCTACTGCTGAAATAGACAGTTAGATAGTTTGGGGGTCAGTGTCCTGTGCTGTCCTTTCTAGAATGCTTTCTGCCTTCTCAACAGGTCTCGGTGGAGAGGCACTGTGCATCCCTCCCCCTGCCCATTTTGTCTGCACCTTGGCCCAGGTGCTCTGAGTTTTGTGTGTCTGACCCTTCTCATTCCTCTCCCGTCAGACTGGAAGGAACAGCCCATAGCAGAGGACAGCCTTGGGGTACCAAAAACTTTGCATATTGGGAAACCCATGCCAAGGACCATTGTCAGCCATAGCATTACAGTTATTAACATCGTTACCATGGGTTACAGCTGCAGCCAGAACTAACTGACACAGAGCAGCATGCCGAGCTACACCACGTGCATTATAAAGACACCCCAGCACTTCTCACACAGGTTCTGCAGGAGGGGTAGCTCTCTACTGGGGCTCCTAAATTTCCATTTCTATCACTGGACAGTGGCATTATGCACTGGGCATTTGTGGGAACACAGCTTCCCACAGGCACACAAGCCCAAGGTAAAAGAGCTATGAGCTGTACTTGGTGCTCCTGTCCCTTGTGGCTCCTGGGCTGCAGAAATCTGTTCCTTGGGTTTCACTCAGACAGTTTTACACTCTTTTATAGAGTCACAACATTTTATTACAGAAACATTCCTAACGAAGGCTGATTGTAATAGCTCCCTCTCTGGTAGGAAAACTATTTTTTTACCAGTTTTATAGCCCTTTAAATAAACACTGCCTCATACTTTTCCATCCCAAGTATCTCTTAACTATTAATTACACTGAACTTCTCTTGACCTCTTGCTCAGGAGGAGTGCAAACGAACAGCTTGCTTAACTAAGTATGACCTGCTTGTCACAGCAATGCTGACAACTTTGCAGTCAGAGTGCAAAACTTCCTGCTGCCTTCCCATGATTTACTGCTTCGTGGCATGACTAAGAAGTGCTGTATCACAAGTTTCCCAGCAAACACAGCTTCTGTGTCCTGCCACTGCAGAGGGAATGTGCTGAAGCTGTTTCAGCTTCAAATCTCAAGGCCAAATTCAAACTTGAAAATAATTCCTTGTGGAGTTAAGCCAGCCCAAGCAGGGGCTGCACAAATGGACACCAAATGGATGTCTTTGGGAGCTTTTAAGGAACTTTGAATGAAAAATCATATGAAAACACTGAGTTGGGAAGAGATGGTCTTCCTATCATACCATGGTGAGAAATCTCTCACTTAAATATTAATGTCAGTCATTTCTTAAAACTTGACTTTTTTTTTCTCTAGAAATCAGAATCTTCCTACTGAAGTCTACAGCAGAGATATTTTTCTTGACTACTAGTGTCTCTCTTTAAGATGTTGAACTTCATCTACTTTCACCCAAAGCTGTTCTTGGAAATGGCCAAAAATTCAGAGAGTTTCAGTCAAACCCCAAGATACTAATTTGCGAATGTCCAGGATACCAGAACGTAATGTTAACCATAAGAAGTCATTGCAAAACTTAATTTCCCTGGGTGCGGTCTGAGGAACATTTACAAAAGCTTGAGAGAAGCTGGTTCATTTCCATCAGGTGGGACATGGGCTCAGAGCAGCACATTGCTCCAGAAGGTGTTCCAGCACCCGCAGACAAATAAAGGTTATCTACTGTGTCCTAAACTGAGATCTCTCATCTCCCTGCCTTCAGACAAGCAGGTTAAGAATTAATGTGGTAGCTTTTACAGAAGTAGAGAGAGCAAAATAATGACAATAAGGAGCACTAACAATCCATAAACAAAACAACCATGCTTTACCATAAAGACAGTTAGAGCAAGAAACTGGGAATTATTACAGCTGTGTTTTCCTCCCAGCTCTGTTACTGATTCAGGGCAAGAATTTGGTCCTTACCTCCTCTTGCCCCACGTTCCAGCTCACCTATGATAAGCACATGTACCCAAGAGAGGAACCGCAAAACTCAGTCCTTTAGTATCAGTCAAGCCCTAAGGGTTAACTAGCTGTAAGACGTGGGATTTAATATTCTAGTCTGAGAATTCCCCAAATGTGTCCAGAGAAGGATGGAAAATTTCCACAGGTGTCCATCATTTCTCACAAGTCAACCCTTTTATATCCAGGTGTTTAAATGCAGAATTAGCAGCCCAGTTTCAGCCACCCAGCTTTGAACCCTTTAGCCAACAGGAATGCAAAGGAAGCGCTGAGCACACCTACACAACAGCAGCAGTGTGATTAACCCAGTGCTTGACTTTTCCAACTCTATTCTTCGTGCACAATGCAGAAATCAAAGAAAATCTGTCTGCACAGACAATTACGGATTGTATAATATCGGGACACAGCCAAACTGATGTGACCAGAAAGGCAAAGAACAATACCCTCCTAAAAGAAGGGATAAACACGTAAATAACATGTCTGTATGGTGGGGTATCTTCACTGCCACCAGGCTCTTCAACTGACTGGGATCCAGTGGCAAAATAGCTTAAGTGTTTTGATGTGTCATGTCCTGAGGCTTCACTCCCTCTTGATTGCACACCTAACGGCTGTTTGCCAGTTCTGTTATATAAGGCAGTTTTTCCTGGCCACCACTACCTTTTTTTCCCTGAGTAAAATGCACTCAGGCTCACTCCGAGCAGCTGTGCAATGTGCAGCTTGCTGCTAATTTGAAGGGCACTCCTCTTCTTCCTCCCCTGATGATCCAGGAGTACAGCAGTGAAGTGCTTTAATGGGAGCATCAAATAGCCTCATGCCATACATTTTTAATTTCTAAAATAGTCCTCGTTAGAGTTTCAGGGTTCTGAGAACAAGTGTGAAACGTTGCTAAAATGGATGAAAACATCTTACTTAAAAACAAATTGTTGTCCAATCCATGCTGCATCACCCCAATCAATTGCTGACTCTTTTTCTGGCAACTAGTATGGCTTTATTACCGTGGTATCTAAAGACCTCATAATCATTAAGGATTTTTTGGCCTTGCAGCACCCTAGGGATGTAGTAGTGTAAACTATGAAGATTTGAGCCATTGATGGCTGAAGAAAATAAACACGGACACTGCAAGCTCTTAACACAGGTGCTGTCATCATGTACACTCTTAAGAGGATAATGAATTGTCACACACTAGAAGTCATAACTCAGCCCTCATTGTCAGAAACGTTTAATCAAACTTCAATATCCAAATCTAGGGCATGAGGATGTTGGTTTAGTTGTCACAGGAGTCGATCCCAACCACCTGGAAACAAATTTTGTTTCTTTTGCCTCATACTCTGGAGAGTAGTTGGGTTTGATCTCATTACAGTCAAACAGCAAATGTAATTAAAGGCTCCTTTTGAGTGCCTACCACTCCATAAGTCCTCCTGCAGGGACTTAGAAAGACTAGTTGCAAAGATCCCCTTTTCCTCTTTCCTTTTCTGCTAACAGATGTCAAGCCACTATTTCTAATCTTGCCCCTCCACCTAGAAGCAGAACAAAATGTGTCACTTTTCTGAGTTTCATAAGAACCTTTTGAAGTGGACAGTGCTTTATTTTACAAAGGAAGAAACTGAACAGACGATGCAAACTGTACCAGGGCTGAGCTTTAACAGAGGTGTTTTGGTCACCATTTGCTGTTATTTCCATTGCCCCATCCCCTGGGGCTGTGGTAGTATTACAGCCCTTTATCTCTTGCTGACCTCTCCTTGCTGCAGAACAAAACAAACTCGATGTGCTTATTCAGAAGAGAGACACAGGTTTACACTGGCAGATTTCAAAAAAAAAAAAAAAAATAGGCTGCTACCCCACGTCATGATAAGACTCTTATCTCTAATAATGTAAAAATTATCAGGAGGACTCTTATTTCATATATTTTTCAAAGCTTCTGTATGAGCTATGTAAAGCTGAAGCTAATCTCATTTGCTTGAAGTGTATTCATTAGCAATGCAGAGACTGATCGGAGCTGTATCACATGCTTCTGTGGTTCCATTAGTATTCATGGTGAATGATTGATCAATAACTACTGAGCTCCTAGGGCCGCCATATGGAGAGGAAAAAACTACATCTAATCCCTTAAAGTTCTTAATTAGGCAAAACCAAAAATATTATGTTAATAAACCAGAAGTATTTAATATTAATCTAGTTGCAACAACTTCTGCCTGAGGATTGGGGATGGCCTATATTAATCACTGAGTGTTATAAAAACAGGTGATAGCTGCTAAAAAAAGGGAAAGTAGGCAGCATCTGGCAATGAGATCTGTTTGGCATTTTGTCTCCTTGTTAGCACTAAGCTGTGGGATGTTTTGTCTTCATTTCCACAGAGCTCAATGTTTAGAAACTCTTAGCAGTCAGAAAGTCTAAAAGGGGCAATATTTTCAAAAAACACCTGTTGCAAGCAGCCAAGTGTGGTTTAAACCCAGCTGACAGCCAAACACCATAGAGCTGCTCAATCACCTTCTCCCTGTCCCAGGGGATGGGGGAGAGAATTGCAGGGGTAAAGGTAAGGAGACTCATGGGTTGAGATATGAACAATTTAATAACTGAAATAAAACAAAATTAATAATAATAATAGAACATACAAATGAGTGATACAGAGTGTAACTGCTCACCACCTGCTGACCAAGGCCCAATCCATTTCCAGCTAATGATTTCAGAGCAGAGAAAGTCCCAAAGCCACAGTCCCAGAAGAGAGAGAGCAAGCTTCCCACCTAACCTTATGTATATACTGAGCATGATATTGTGTGATATGGAATATCCCATTGGCCAATTTGGATCCATTGCTCAGGCTATGCTCCCTCCCAGCTTCTTGTGCAGCTGCACACTAACAAAACATGGGAAGCTGAGAAGTCCTTGCTTTCTTAGTAACAACTAAGAGTATATTATCAACATTCTTCTCATACCAAATTGCATACTGAATCCAAAACCCATTGCTGTTCTAGCTACTCTATCCCAGCTGAAACCAGGACACAAAGGAAATGCTTTTGAGTCTCTGGAGGCTTTGTGTAGGTCAGAGGGTCTCAACCCCTTCCACGCTTTGAATTTATATCTCCAAAGGCAAAAGTTCCAACATGTGTTTTGCCCCATCACCCTTCACATATCTGCCTTGCATTTTCCTTGTTCCTTTTGCTGCATAGCTAGAAAGATAGAGAGAAAAAGAGAGACGAAGGGGATTTTCCCTGTGATCTTTGGATCAAGACTTCATGATCTAAAAGTCCTTAACTTCATTTGAAGATGTTTATAATTAACTTCATGCCTACACTTGAACAGAGCAGATATTGTGCCCTTAATGAAAACACTTCAGTGTAAAGAAGCTGAGAAAAGAGAAACACATAAAAGCACAGGCAGAGCAGCTAGATCTGGCATCTGGCTTGTGACTGCTGAGTACTTAAAGCTTTTCACATTTAAGGCAAATATTACACTAGGAAGTAAACCAAAGGGTTATCGGGCTGGGCATAGTGAAAGGCAGCAAAAAGCCCAACAGTAGAAAAGGCATTTTGAGAAAACAGAGTGCAGATGTAACACAGAGGGAAGAAAGGAAAAAAGTGCTCCAATTCATGACTGCCTCCCTTATCTTATGGCAGAAATGAGCACTTTGCACTGAGAGGTACTAAAAGCCTCCTCTTCCCCTTTGGAAACAGTGGTGAACACACTCAGTAAGCAGAGACCTGACGAACTGCCTGCCAATCCCAGGACAAACCCGGTCTATTGCAACTATTTCCCTTGAGATACCTTCTTCTAACTGGGTTTGGACACTGTGAGCTCTCTTGGTGCTGCTGCCTTCTCCTTTTCTCCACTGCTGGTCCATTTCCCACCCAGGAAGGAGAGACACTGGGGAGATGCACAGTCTTCCCCCCTAGGTGGAGAACATCTGCTCTGATGTTCCCTTGATGCTGGCAAGAAATAGGCATCTAAGCACTTGGCAGCTCTATGTGGTTGATTTAATCAAAATCTTCCTTGAAGTTTCCATACTTGTATTATAAACTTTCTGAAATTATATCCCTACATAGAAATACTGCCATTTTCTAACGTATTTGGCAATCAGCCCCAAATATTTCACCGGACTGTCTCTTCAAGAAAACATGCAGATGAGGTGCCTGTGAGGCTTTTGCTGTCGGGCAGCCAGACACTGAGTCAACCGCAATTGCCATATGCCTTTGACACTGTAACCATAAAGCCAGCCACATAACAGACCCATGAACACGTCAAGGCAGAGAGTAGCAACCCTCCTTCTGAAATTTCAGTCAGCAAGAAAGGACAAAATGAGATTTCATTTGGTCATTAAGGAAAAAACCTATGTATTCATAAAATGGAGATGTGCATTAGTATATAGTGCAAGTACTGTTGTTCTCAGAGAGAAGGGACTAATTATCAGAAACCATTTTTAAAGACACTGATCTAGAAACATTAATCTCTTTCATAGGCTAACAAGTCACTGTACACCAGATGCTCTACCACAGCTGACCTGTGTTGATGCTTTTTCCCCCAGTGAATATAAGTTAACACATCCTTTTTTCATTAAGTGCATTAGCCCCAAATCCCTCACATTTTCTATCAGGTCCCTTAAGAGAAGAGCATGTACCTGGGTAATGATCATGAAGCAGCTGACATAGAGTGACTTACTACTCCCCATCAGCTCATTCAGATGTCAAAACCTTTCCACTGCTAAACATTTGGAAGGACGAGCACATCAGAGCTATCACACGGTAATTAATGTACCAGTGGGCCAGACTAAAATATTTTTCCCTGCAATAATTTGAAGCATTTTTCCAAGGTGGTGTTCTAAGCACATTCAATTTCATCATGACCATTTTAACAAAGACTAAATTTCAGTTGGGAGGTATTTTTGACCATGATTTGATACCAGGGCTGAAAAGGCTGCAGGACTGGAGCACTATGACAATTTGGGTGAACATCTAATTCCAGGTTTCCACAGCTGCCATAGTAACAACTGAAAACTAAGTTAAGGCAATAAACCTCTATTGACTTCAACAGACACTGAGACAAGACTTCTTCACAAAAATGTTAACCCAGTTCAATTTCCCCACTTCACCACTAAAACAGAGTTTATTCAGAAACACGGTCTATAGGGCAGATCTGTCAGTTAAAGCAGGCATACATTATCTGCAACTTTAGCTTGTACTGTGAGCTGCCATGGTGGTACACACAACAGCCTTGTCAGAGATCTGCTTATTTAGCCATCTGTGAACACAATGAGAGTACATATGCAAGAAGCAGCATAGGTCTGACTCGTCTTGCATTCTTGCCTGTTTGGCCTTCCCAAGTTAGGACACAAGAAATAATAACTCAGCTGATTTCAGCTCAAAGTTATTGCATTTTCTTTGGCAGTTAGAGGAGTGTAAATAAGCCACATGAGAAGCATAAGCTACATAAGATGTATATACATGAGAAGTATATCTGATTAGGAGATAGACATTTTATTATAATTTACAGTACTGCCTGTTCGGGAAGCATTATGTGAACAGTAAATAACATTTCAATTTTTATAGTTGTTATAAACCAATAGGCCTGAGCCTTGATCAGCATATTTCCATTTATTTTTTTCATTGTATATTTTCTAAATAATCTGCCAACCTTTCTATCAAAACATAATGAGAGATTTTTCCATCACTCAGAGAAAAGGAACAGCCTGTTGGGTTCATAACTAATATCATAACTAATACCTTCATTTGGATAGTGCTTGAGTTTATATCATAGAATCACCGAATAATAGGATGGCCTGGGTTGAAAAAGACATTAGAGATCATCTAGTTTCAACCCCCCTGCTGTGGGCAGGATTGCCAGCCACTAGAGCAGGCTGCCCAGGGACCCATCCAGGCTGGCCTTGAATGCCTCCAGGGATGGGGCATCCGCAGCTTCTCCGGCCAACCTGTTCCAGTGCCTCACCACCCTCTGAGTGAAAAATTTCCAGCTAATATCCAACCTAAATTTACCCTCTCTTAGTTTAAACCATATCCTTACTGCCCAAGAACGTTCATATCCACCTAGAGCAGCCTGATTTGAAGTAGGCTCTGTCACCTTAGAAATCCAAACTGTTACTAAAAGCAACAGTTTTATTTCCTTTACTTGTATTAGATTTGCCTCCCTGAACAAGAATTTTGATCTTATCTATGTTGCTAGCCTGTTTCTCATGAGACTTAAGAATCTACTGCTTTGCGTCACTTCAAAGAACTAGAAGCCAAAGAAAGACATCGTCTGCGAAGGTACAGATATCTTCTGCAGGGTGTGAGTAAACACACAACTCTATATGTAGTACCTGGAAAGATAAATGGACTGGCAAAGTCATATACTGGCAAGTCATCTGAAGCTGATAAGGTACAAGCGGCTAATTAATGAAATCCACGTTTTGCTGTGTCCACTGAAAAGTATGCATAGCTTTGGGGCTTTTCAGGGGCCATGCACAGAGACGCCTGGAAAGATGATGATCGGCATGAATTCACTTTGTGAGCCTGTGTGGCAGGGATGGCTGATGAGCAACTCGGGAACAAAAGCAAAACTCTAAACGAGAGTCTGGAGTACCAAAATGTGTTGAAACCCACTAGAAACATAGAAAGCATAGGAAGCATCACGAAAGATAACTGACACTCTGCAGGCTAGCAAAATGTTTCATTTTAAACACGAAGCACACATACTAACCCCCTCTGACCTGAGCTTGGTTTTTGCTGTTCCCGAGTTGTTGCCTTTACTGCTAAGAGCTCGGAGGTAAAATGCAACGCATCACTTTGAACCTTCCCGACATAATAAAGAATTAAATCAAGTCCCTGCCTCACATTTCACAGTCAATTTAAGCGTGGCTGAAGTTTGGGCTCTCTGCCCCCCTCCTCACAGTGGTTTCCAAACTCAGCTTACAGCTGCCTCTGAACTACTGCCATTCACAGCCTCTGGATTAATGTAAATCAGCACCAGCTACAGTTTATATTAATGCCCTGGGCTTCAGCAGGCCTGGCTTAATTGCCTGCAAATGTGAAAACACGGTTACATGGTCTGATATCGCCGTGGAAAGTGCTGGTCCCATCCCTCCCCCTGCCCTGGGCGGTGTGGTCCTGGGAAGCAGCTCTGGATGGAGCCTCTTTTATTTGGCTGCATCAACATCACACTGGATCAAGCTCCTCCAGCTCTCCCTGACTTGCCAGGAGGGATGATTTTGGGGCTTTGGCTGTCTTAAACCAGCATTAAATTGCATTCTTTATCTGGGAGTTTTACAGGCCAATGCAAGAGAAACAAAAGCACTCCTCTTTGTCTGAAGAGGCTGTTTTCCTGGGGTGTGTATTTTAGACAAGCTCCAAGGCTAGTGCGTCTAGGGTTTGTGCATGTTATTGTTAAAAAAAAAATAGAGAAACAGTTGTTTTTGTGAGTCTTTTTTTTATTATTGTCTGCAAGGAAACAATAATCTTCCAGATGAAAATCAAAACCAAATCACTCAGAAAATCCTGTAGAGACTTCATGTTGCTCAGCTTCAGAACTGCAATAAAAAAAAAATCACTGTTGCCAGAAAAACAAACAACACATATTAAGCCTTTTTATCACCCTGTCTAATGTTTTACTAACTGTGAAATCACATTTTCGAGGATGAACTGTCTCAATACACTTCTGAAATACCCTGGTAGTGCTCAGTGACCATTTGAAAGAGGAACTCTGTCCCAGCTGCAGACAGCAGGCAGAAGTCAACTACCTGGGGGACAGCACAAGACATACAGCTCCATCCAGGGGAGTATGGGGACCAGATTCAAATAGCTGCACATCCTCCAGTGCACAACAATCCAGCTCCTAAAGATAGGGTTTGGGGATTTGGGGGGCATAAATTTATTTTCCTCCTCCCTAAAATACATGTGACATCTTTAGCATTAACACTGATAATAACAATGACTGGCTGTTGGGTACATCTTTCACCGACAAGCAGCAAAACGATTTGAAAAAAAAGAAAGGTAAGCATTAATATCTCTGTTCACTCTTGGGGAAAATGAGGCATGGGGAGGTGATGACACTTCTCTGTGGACACCAAGTCAGCCATAGTCAAGAAAGGAAACCAGATCTGCCCCACTAAATGTTGCACCTTCTAGGGCACATTTCTTCCACCCATGAGGTGAAAGTTACCCACTTTAAAGACAGATGTGGTAGGAAGAAAGAAAGACTATGACTTGCTCAAGTAACCATGACAAGACAGAGGAAAAGCAGAAACCAGACATAAACTCTCAAGTGTTAATAAAAGCATATTCTGGGTGTGGAAAGAAGATAGGAAAGCCCCAATTGTACCAGCACATGCATAAGTGTCTTAGCCTGTTGGTTGGGTCCCTGTACTGCTTCTTGACACAAAATCCACCCAAAATGCAGTCTTGGAGTTTTTGCTAATTCAGCATTTCCACTGATCTCAGTTTTTCAAGGCAAGCATGTGGGGACCAGTTGTTCTCCACAGCTGTGGAGAACAGTTGTGTTTGAAACCTATTGTGATGGGTTTTCCCTTGGCTGGGGGCCAACCCACACACCCCTTCACTCAGTCTCCTTCCCCCACCCCCCTGCCAGGATAGGGGAGATGATTAAAGTGGTAAAGGGAAAAAAAGGACTCGTGGGTTGAGATAAGAACAATTTAATAACTAAACTACAATAATATTGAAAATAATAGTATATACAAATGTACAAATGAGTGATACACAGTGATACTCCCCCTCTTCCTCCCCCTGCAATGACCAAGGCTCAGCCTGTTCCTGGCTAACAATCCCGCAGCAGGGAGAGTCCTGAAATCACACTCATGGAACGGAGATAACAGTCCAAGCATCCCAGACCAAGAGCTGACCAGGGTGGGGAAGGTCGTGGGAGAGCAACCACCTGGAGTGAGATGACCTGGAGCAAAAGAGATTCAGAACCAAAAGGGCCAGTCTTCTGGAGGGTCCTCACCTATATAGTGGGCATGATGTGTATGTTATGGAATAGATTATTGGCCACTTTGGGTCTCAATCCCGAACCTAAAATCAAATCCTGGGCTGGTCACTGGGGCTGTGCTCCCTCCCAGTTTCTCTGGTTTGCAGAGAGAGGCTGAAGGACCTCGGCATCTGCGTAGACATCACTTTTTATCAGCTTTCTTCTGAGCACAAATCCAAAACACAGCCTCTTTGCTAGCTATTACGAAGAAAGTTAACTCTGTCTCAGCTTAACCCAGGACACCTATGCTAAGTTCTTCACACTTCGAAAGGAACTTTCAATGGTCAGAAACGGTAAGTGTCCATTAAATACGTATATACTGCCGGTACTTTGGCTTTGGTGTGCGGGGCCTGGATCATAATGGAGGGATATAAAGAGAGCTTTATTATTCCTATGAGATATTATTAATATGATAGTCAGGAAAAAAACATCTAAAGCAGTGATACACTACATGAGGTGCTTCAGAGTCAAGCAGTTAATCAGAGTTCTTGACACAAGGCACCCACATCTTACATGAAAACTTAAGCCTGATATTTATCCCCTGCTTTCTTTCCCTTTTTCCTGAAGCAGACAAGTAATTTCCCCTTATATCTGCACAAATCCAAAGGGATTCATTCTCTGACTTTTTTCTGTGTTATGAATGCTGATTTAGGGCATCTGGATCTATTGAATCCATTGAATTCAACGCATTGTTTCTGCATAAATAGCAAAATGATGAAAGATCTCAACAATCTTACAGTAGTGCTCATTTACAAACAAAGAAAGAAGCTGGAGGAGTGAATCAAATCCGATCTCACAAGGATCCACAACAAAAGCTTGAAACCTTTCTCACTGTTCAGATGACCCAGGGTGTAGAGTCATCTTCAAGATCACTGGCTCTGGGACTATTCAAGAAGGGGTGTGGCAGGTCCTGGGAACCCAACAGCAGCCCAAGCAAAACCACATTTGATTCCCTATTTCCTGGTTTAAAAAAGCAGGGGCAGCACCTCCAGCTTTGTCTTTCTCGGGACAAAAAATCAAAATCTCAAGTCTTTGTATGGGAGCTAGTGGGCAGATGTAGTTACTGACTCCCAAACTGCAGTATAACAGCAGTTATATGTGCTACAGCATGGTGCAAAATGCAGGTGTTGGACTCCACCATAATTCTGTGCTGCGGGTACATCTGCTAAACCCTGGCCAGTAAACCAGGGTTTCTATAGCAATGTATTGCAACAAGAGCTAAGGGTGTGCCTTGTGGTCCTGACAAGAAGTCCATCTCACTGAGCCTACAAAGTCACTTTCAAAACAGGAGGTCAAAATATTTTACTAATAACCAACAGACTATAAACCAGGAAAAAAGATTTCTAGACATTTTATAAGCAGGTCAGGGTGCATGAGAATGAGCTGTCTGGGGAATGTATGAATCTTTAGCACTGGACGTCTTCAAGAACAACTTTGACAGGAATAACATAAAGTTGGGCCTGCCTTGGGCAGTGGATGTGCTAGATGACCTTTGGAGGTCCTTTCCAGCACTGTGATGCTATGACTTTGGGATATCAAACTACTTCTGTCAGCGATCCCTCCTGGGAGTTTAGGACAGACCTTACCACTCAGTTTCCTTATAGCAAATTGTAAGTCATATGTCTTCCTTTCACTCTGCGGACACGCTGAAACTGCAGCTGGCAATTCTCACAGTGCCTTTAACATCACTACTGCTGAGAAACCTAATTCACTGCCCTAATGCCATTCTTAATATCAGTTCACGTCTTTGTTCTCCTCAGTAACACGACATTTCATAATCATGTCACAACCATTCTATTCTAATTTATCACCAGAGAAGGACAAGTTTAGCTGCAAGAAGCATTTAGTTGTAATATTACCAAAAAAATAATCAAGCAGAACAGAGAAGCTGATGCCTCTCCTCATGTGATCCTTCTAACACCCTTTACTCTGGTCCTGGCAAATGTAATTCTGCCCAATAATAGTCCCCACATGTTCTCGATAATATATATCTTCCCACCATTTTGTTTCTCTTAACTCTATGCATTATTCAATCACTTTCTCTTCTGTACCACATTAGATATAAACCTCTTCACTTGTCTTTCCATGTTCTTCAGGGTCTGTCCCCATTTTAGATATTGCCTACTTTTTGCCTGAGAGATGTCATCTCTCCCTCCAGTTAGCCCATTTTCTTCCACTGCCCACACATCATATTTTCAGACAAGTACCTTCATCTCCTTTCTAATGGCGGAAACCAGAAGCCACTGAGGTCCTGTCTCCATCTCTGCATGTAAACAACAACAGCTTTTCTTCTAGCAGCTGCAGGGAACATGAGGCCATTTGGGTACTCTGAATTTCTGAGACATTTGACAACCCAGAGTGTTTGAACACGATGAAAGCAAGAGCACAAACCCAAGCTGTGCAGCATCTTCTTGTCATTGTGACTTCCATGAAGGCATTGATAATCAAGATAAGCTTTTCCATACAACAAGCTCAGAACTGCTTGAATCAGAGTGCCTTGAAATAGAAAGTGCCACTTCAAATAAAGCAGTGAATCAGAACCCTCAGTAGATAGTAAACCTGTCTCAAACACAACAATTTAGAGAGAAAAATCAATTAGTGGATGTGGGTTGGAAGGAGATTAATCTTTTGGAGGAGAGTTAACTTTCTTCAGCATTTACCCCCAGAAAGAAGTGAGATATGTACAAAGGATCAAATTCTGCTCTCTTTAAAGCACGCCAATCCATTGCAACTAACAGGATTTCTATATTTACAGGAGTGAAAGGGAATCAGATTTAGACAGTACATTCCATTTTAGTACACAAGTATGTATGTGTAGTAGTGCAACAAGAGACTCTGCTAAACAAGTCAGCAGTGGTAAGAACTACGTAAAATTACTTTTAAAAGAGTATTGAAGACTAAGTTTAAAATATCACAATCTCATATCAGCAAGTTGTTCAAATGGAAAGGAATAAAGCACAGACTGTACCAGACAGAAGATATTTTCGTAGCTGAAACATTGAATTTGTATGCTGTCTGGCAGCTTATGTCTACAAATTCCTAATTCCCTAACGCATTTACATATACTGGAAGGTTTAAGCAGTCCACTCCAGATTTAAGTAAGCAGATTGGCAATGTGGCATGAATTTAACCTTGCTGTAACTGTAAAAAAATCTCCAAAATGTTATGAGGTTATGGTAGGACTGAATATAGTCCTATGTCAAAGCAGATAATTTTATCATTCCCTCTTACACACAGCTCCTGTTTCCCACGAACATGTAACAAGCAATAAAAATTATGTCTAAGAGGTATAAAAATGTCATATTTTGCACATGTTTTAAAGCAAAGTAAGCACAAACTAGTAAAAAATGACTTGAGGCTAGTCAATAGTAAGAAGGAATATAATTATGCCAAAATATAAAATCTTCATGTTTAAAATACAAAATTGGTTGTATGACAGAGATGCCTATAACAGCAGCAGACTGACTTTCATGTTTCTGTAAAATCTTTTTTGATATTGAAAAATTGTTGTTTACTCCACTAAGTTCCCTGTCTTTCTAGTTGTGTATCAGTTATTTTAATTGAGAGAGTTTTATCGTAAAATCATGGAAAAGTCTCACTTCTAGTACTCAAAAGCAGATCAAACATTTCCCTCCTGTCCCAACTCACCCTGAGATAGATCACTCTTTAGTTTTTTGCACTTTACTGTTAAAATCTACTTTTAATGGTAGCATTACGGACATGAATTCAATTTGATTTTTCTCTGAATTCCCACAGTGAGGTGGGAGCTTCACTTCAGCAAGACACTTGCCTCATATGTGTGCTCACAGCAGCTCCCATTTTATTTTCCCTATTTGTCAGCTTTTTGTTATTAAGCTAGTACACATATAGAATCACAGAATGGTTTGGGTCAAAAGGGACCTTTAAAGATTATCTAATTCTTCCCCCCTGCCATGGGCAGGAACATCTTTCACTCAATCAAGTTGCTCAAAGCCCCATCCAACCTGACCTTGAACACTTCTACTGATGGGGCAGTCAGAATTTCTCTGTCAACATGTTCCAGCATCTCACCACCCTCACAGTAAAAAATGTATTCCTTTTCTAATCTAAATTTACTATATTTTAGTTTAAAGCCGTTACTCCTTGTCCTAACACTGCAGGCACTTGTAACAAGCCTCTCTCCATCTCTCTTATAAACCCACTTTAAGTACTGAAAGGCTGCAACAAGGTCTGCCCTGATCTGTCTTTTCTCCAGGCTGAATAACCCCAACTCTTTCAGCCTTTCTTTATAGGAGAGCGGTTCCAGCCCTCTGATCAACTTCGTGGTTCCCCACTTGACCCACTATAACAGGTCCATGTGTTCTTGTGCTGGTGGTCCCAGAGTTGGATGCAGTATTCCAACCAAGACCCCACCATTTATGTGCTGTCTAGGGTACCTTCTTTCTAACTTATTTTAAAATAGCTAGTTGGAATCTTTTCTGCAGACCAGAGCTTCCCTCCTCAGATAGCTCTCTTACTTTTTTAAAAGAGACATGTTGTAAAACCATTTTCATCAACAGCGGCTGTCAAGCCATCTCCATCCCAAGACAGTCTTGGGATGCAACTAAACAGGGGGTTGCTGAAAAGTGCCAGTGGACTTTTCCTGCTCTAATTCCTTCTGATGAGCTAATCCATCAGGATATAATCCCCAGATCCATGGCAGAGGGAATACTGAGCCAACTTCATCCATCACCTTGCTCCCACCAACCCTCCCTCAGCAATTGTTATAGCTCATGTCTAAACTGCCAGATGTGTTTCAGCTTTTTGAACGCTGTCAAAAAAGTTATAGCTTTCACAAAGCCAAAGAGATGTTACATCCAGAAAGATCAATCCTCCAGTTTCCTCCCAAAAGCATGATCCTGTTGCCTTGAGTGAGGCTCTGCTGAAGGTAGGCTGGGGAAGGCTGCAGGGCTGGGAACTGCCTCTACAGAGATAGAAGCAGTTTGCATTTTCTCTCCTTCTCTCTGTGGTCCCCTGCTATTAACACTTTTTTTTTTAACATGCGCCCCCACAGAGGACCCCAGATACAAACCACCCTGCAACTTAAAAAACAAAAATACAAAAAGAAGGATTAAACCATTTAATCCCAAGGCAAAACGTAATCTTTATTTTTAGTCTGATTTCCAAAGTGATCTTGAATGTGTTATTTTTACCCCAGTGATCTAAATTTTGTTTAGTGTTTTATTGATTGGGCAGCATGTGATGAAAGGCACTTGTGGGCTGTGGGTTTCTCTTACATCTTTGTCATTGGTTCATCTTCCGCTAAAAAAGTTTGGAGCATTCTCCTCATCTTTTATTCCCAGAAAGTGATAAAAAGCTGCATATTAACCACTTCTCTTCCTCCACAGAAAAAGAGTTATTACTCTGATGTAAGATAAACCATTTGCAATACAGTTTTTGACAGCATAAACTAAAGCAAAAACACTTTTAACCTATATAGGTAGGAGTAATTTTATGTATTTATTTAAGTAATTGCAAACTGTGGCTCAGGAATTGATTTCCTGTGGTTTAAGTTCATTTTTGAATGTTCTTGATTGGAGCTTCACTCAGTGCTGTATATAATAATTTTCTATATGTTTGCAGTCAGCCATCCTACAAAATCCAGGCTGCCCTTAAGAAAGATCGGTATACCCAAAATGAAGAAAGTTAGGTCCTTCTCAAAGGAAATTATTTTTCACCAGGAGCAATGCAACACAGAGCCTGACTTCTAAACGTATACTTAAGTAAGAAGTATCCGGGTTTTCAAATGCCTCTTTCTTTGTTGTTGAGTATGTCTTCTAGAGACAGATGCAGAGTTTGACAAAATAGATGAGCCTCCCTCAAAAGAGTCTTTTCTGAAGCTACCTGTGAGACCTTGAGCTTGGAAAACACAGATACACAGGTAAAATCACCAGCAGCTTGGGACTGGACTTTTCTGCAGTTTCTATAGGGCAGAAGACAGTGCGAGGTTGAGTGGGCAGAGGGGGAACACGGATTCTTGGCTCTCCTGGAATGGATTTGTTACCCCACCCACACAGAGTACCAGGCTTGGGCCAGGCTCTTGCTGCCATGGGAAGGGGACAGAGAAAGCTCACAGCTGGAAATGGGAGAGTCCAATGTGCTGCTCATGATGGAGGTGGACAACTCTTCTTCCCCTCTTGGCAGTTGTCACCCTGCATGATCCCACCCATACTTCAGAAGCTACCACAAGCCTGGCTGCTCAACGCCATGTGAAAATCCATGGTCCGTGACCATCTTCCCACACCAGTGTGTACCATGGTCTCCCTTGACAAGAAAATCCACAAACAACACCCAGATAATGCAGTGATATGCTGAGGAAAGTGTTTTTAGTGCATCAAATTGGAGACATGGATGGGCAAGACGTAAGGAGGCTTCAGAGGCAGAGGATGGGAGACAATCCTGCTGTGAATGCTGCTGGCATTACATGTCCATTGATTAGTTCATGGCAGACACTTGTTTTCACCTACAGATGAATGATGAACGCTTTCTCAAGCTCACAAATTATTGTGTATTCCAAATGGCAAAATAAATTATTTTTTAGAAAGGGAGAAGAAATTAAAATATACAGTTGTGAAATGTAGATGAAAATATTCATTGTTTCGAATAATTAAAGAACCAGAAACTATGTAATGAATATAGAAGGAATTGAAGCAGGAAAAATTTATACTCGGAATGGGAACAAAGGCCATGATTCTAATTTCAGATATGTGATCACCTACCAGCAGGCAAGATGGTGGGAAAAAACCATCGGCTTTTACACATTTGACCAGTGAATGGTACAAGCTTCAGAGTGATGTGATCTGAGCTGTAGCTAAATGAAGACAGTGAGATTAGAAAACACTTAAGGCATTGTGAGTTAAGGCATTGTCCTTTGAACACAAATGAGTTCAGTTCAAATTTTAGAGAGAACAAGTAAAAATTAATTAACTTACGCTTTGCTGGACAAACTCACCATTTAATTTAATGTACAGGGCTATAATTACCAGCCTCTGCTCTGGAGAAGATCAGTGGAAGAGCTGACAGGCTTGTGTGAGACATTTTCCATTTATTTAACTGTTGCTATCTGTTGCGTTCTGCCTCTAATGGACTTCTCTGCCCTCACAGCATTCCTGTGCAGCAGGGAAATGTTTTTGAGTCTGTTTTCCAGCTGGGACCTGAGGGGTGAAGTCTAGTCCACTGATGGATCGGGGTGTTGCAGGGTTGAATGTCATCATGAGCCTGTCTGCGGGGTTGAAGCTCAGAGTCGTGCCAGCTGGAGCACTTGTCAAAGAAGAAAAGCTGCGTCCTACCCCTCCCTGGTTTTAAATGTGGTGTTGCAGGATGCAGGCAGCTCATTCACCAGCCTCCACTTTGCAGAGGAAAATAATATGACAAGTTTGTTAAAAAAAGGGCAGCTGCAAAATGAACAATATAGAGAAATCTTCTTGAAAAGATACTCCTCATATGACTCAGAAAGCAAACACTCAGATGCTCAGTCATAGTTCTGGCATCTTGTGCTTCTGTTTTTCAGACATGAATTCTCTTCACATCTTTACCTGTCCTATTTGTCTCTAGCTAAAATTCTCTGCAGTCATCTCCATCTTAAAACTGGGGGCGTTTGAACTACAAAGCCAAGTATTTAACAGTGGGGCTGTGTCTGAATGTGTTGTCCACTCTGTCCTGGCCTTTGCATGAACTGCTGCAAAATTATACAGAAAAAATATCTCAGAGATTTAGGAGCCTAAGAGCCGTTTCAAATGGTAACATCAGAGAACAGAGAGAGAAAACAGAGATGCTGAGTTGCCTGAGGGGTTTTAGGTGTCGTTTGCTTTTCATCTTTGGAAACCGCACAGTGGCAAACACATCGTCATGTTCCTTCCTCTCTATTTACAGCAAATAGACTCCGCTATCTTCTTTTTTCTGCCCCTATCTGTTCTCCAGAGGCTGATTCCAGGGAGGGCTGATCATTTGTTTTGCACACAGCAAACAAGTGCTCAGATTGTTAGCCCAATTTCAGAAAAGTTAGTCAAGGATGGGAGATTCAATTTTTAATTGCATGAAGTGTATTTATAATTAAAACCAACGCAGCTGATGTGTCTTTTTTCAAGTGCTGATTCCAGAGTATTAGCACATACTGTGCTCAAAAAGTGCCAGTAGCAGAAGGCACATCAAGACAAACCAAAGTAAGTAGATAGCAATGACACAGGATGTTAGAGGATGTTTCCAGAAGAAAATCAGGGATTTTGTAGCATAAAAACTGAGGTACGTGTTCCTAAACCCCTTAAGCCAGTTTGCAGACCTCCTATTTAGAGCTTCATGGTCAAAGCAGAGTTTGTTTTCTCTGCCTTTTTTAATCGTTTCTGCTCAAAGCAGTACCACAAATAAATATTTAGTGTGCCAGTATGTTGCTAAATTATTCATGCTTTAAATTCATAAATGGGAAAGACAATCTTCCTGACTTTACACGCTCTCCTGAAGAAATGTGTTATTCATTGGTGATTTTATTTTCATATGCATCTTATTTGTCTGTCAGTGCAAAGTAGAGTTGGAACATAGGGGCAAAACTGACAAAACATTTTTAGAGGTATTTAATTTCACCCTCCTTCTTTTCATTATTCACAAAAAAAAAAAAAAAAGAAAAGCTGTCAGCTAGACTTACATGAAAATACTTTGGATGGCTTTAATATTCACAAAATTGAAAGCCATGATTAAACCGAAGCTAAGCACCACAATTTTTTTTGGTATGGACATGGTGACACCTGAGATCCCTGTGGCGGGGTGCACTGCTGGGCTGGATGCTGTCCACACACCAAATGGATGAGTTGTGCCTGTCCAGCAGAGTTTTCACATCACGTAAGGTGGGAAACAGGGAAATGGGAAATCAGGGGACAGTCAGTTGTGAGGGATGTTAAACTAAATGCATGTGTCAAATACAGTGACCTTTCCTTGGTAGGCTCCAGAGGTCTGATGGAAACTGCAGGCTACATGCCATGGAAATTAAATGGGATCAATGAGCATGAAATTGATGGTGCATCCCATGCCAGAAGGACACCGTGATGTTATCTCTAAATTATTCCATTGTCAATTAAGTTCTGTTTACAAGTAAAGGGTTCTTGTTTTTCAGCTTTTAGCAAATTAATCCTGTAATCCAACCTGAATAAAAAAGTCAAATTGAGACCATCCTCTCAGGAGCATTAGTTATTTCTGGCAAAATACATAAATATGAGGTAGTGAAAGGTGTCTAGCTATTAAAAGGAAGAAGAAAGAAAAGAGACTGAGCCAGTATGGATTGGGAGGGGACTAAAGCCCTAGACAAAACACAAAATGAGCATTGTGTTTATTGTTTTAAAAAGGATGAAAGTGCAGGGTTGCTTCTAGAACCCAGGTGAGCAGAAGAATGGAGCACATGATGAAGAATACATTCATATCCCTGGTAAAAGCCAAGTCCAGAGATCTCAGTACACTCAGGGGACTGAAAAATCTCCAACTCAGAATGCTGAAAAAAACCAACACATAAAATCCAACACCGACACCAGGAACTATAAAAAGCTTGCTGGGTTGGGAGTAGTCCCACCTGCCTGGAGAACAGCATGGCTGGGGGAGGAGGGAAAACAGTCGCTGTGAGCCAGGGACTTTTCAGATGAGATGTTTCCAGTGCCCCTGGTGAAAGGGGGCACTGGAAAGTGCAGCAGGGAAGCGCTCACCAGCTGTGTCGAGGACTTCTGGAGTCCCACAAACCATAACTGGGGGACCACTGGGACTGAGGCTGATGGCCATGCGCTGAACAAACCAAATACAAGCATCATTTCAGTGGTGACTTTAAAAGTATTCACAGGTAATGCATAAAAAAAAGTTATATAAAGAGATCCCACCTAGAGCACAAGACTCTGAAAACTCATAATCCAGACTGAAGACGTCAAAAGACCCTGGTACTGAAAACTACAACCTTTAAAAGGTTATGAATTGGTGGATTACCTCACTGGGAAGGTAATCGCTACCACAGATGTTCCCTGTTTTTCCTAACAATTTACTCTGGATTTAAAACAATGCAGGTCTCAGGCAGCAAAGGAAATATGTAAAAAGAAAATGGGGTTAATAGATCTTAGCCTTAAGTTTTATCCACAAATCAAGAATTGATAGAGATCACCAGGTCTGGAAGAAGTAGAAAAAAAGGTTTGTTAGTACATGTGGATGTTGCTTAAAAGCCTATATTGGTAATAATGAAAAACACAGGGAAAACAACAGTCCAACATAAACTTTACAGTATTTCATGTTGTGAAACAAGGATTGCCCCAGTGGGGCAGGGGTACTGAAGGAATACCAGCTTGTATTTTTCTCTGGTGCAAGGAAACAGTGGCTATTAGGGCATGATACCTAATGACTTGCAGAGATAAATGTTATGTCAAATTTAAAAAAAGAAAACTCTAAAGCTGCAAGCTCTTACCAAGCAAGGACTAACATTGACAGCTCTGAATGCTTCAAATGAGAATATGTGTAACTACTGACAGAAAGCTGGTAAGTGTTGACTGTCTTCTAGCCTCTACCTGCTTTCTGCCATCTCTCCTCCTTTGTACACGCCCTTCCTTGGGGAATCTGAAGGAGCCCTCTTCATGAAGCCAGTGGTTAAAGTTAGCACAAACCCAGACCAGCAATAGAGTTTCTGTAGCTTTCAAAGAGAGAAAAGCTCTACCTGACTCTAGAAGTGTAAAATAGAGCAGATAAAAATAATGCTGAAGTTAAATATGGAAATGACAAGAGATTTTGCTGACTTAAAAGGGAATATTTAAGAATATTTTTGGCACAGTAAATGAATGCAGAATTTCAGAAAGATGATTTGGGAAAAAATTCAAATAATATTAAGTTTGATGGTTACCCCACTTTCTAAAACCTGCACACCAACTTCCAGTAATCAATAAAGCCCTATAAACATGACATGTCCTGTGCATGGACATGGCTCCAGCAGAGCTGCCTGCCCGAAGCCTGCCTGTTTGGTCCAAGCACTGCAGAGTCTCCTGAACCCAGCTCAACCTTGGCTGTGGCTGGGACAGCAAGTGCTGTATCCAGCATTACTAACAGCAAAATATATTTTAAGTTGCCAATTGAAGGCTACTCTGTCTGCTTCTTGAGATAAGTAAGGTTTTGGCTGCTAACAGACCTCCAAGGCAACTTACTGTAGTTGGAGTGTGCCTGGGGAACCTGGTTTCCAGCAGAGATATGGCTCTGCCTCGTGTTTTTAATGATCTAAGATTTACATGGATGACTCGGGGCAGGCACTATGCTGAGAAGCTCACATCTGCCATGCTGTCTCTCAGGTGGTCAATTTGAGCCTGTTTTTCAGAAAATTCTACTAAAATGATGTTTTCCTACTGTCCTGAGAACCTCCTGTGCTTACAAAACCTGAATGATCCTAAGCTCTTTGGCTGTTCAGATACGCAGCTGTACAGAAACACAACCTGTGAAATCCTGCCCTACTCCAGTGAAAAACTGTGTGCTCCCAGGGGGAACAAGCTGTAACAATAAAACCAGCAACAAACAATGTCAATCTTGCCAACATTGGCCTCTCCTTTAACAATTGCCACACATTCTGCACACGTCTGTTAATGACACACAATGCTTTTAAGACAAAAAGCACTGGACACTGCTGTTTTAGATGGATTAACTGAGTCAAGAAAGTCCTAAATGAGCTTCCTGTATCACACAGTGGAGTGGGGATGTTTTCCTGAATAAAACCTGATAATCCCAACTCCCTGACTTTTTCCACAGCCGACGGATCATTTCTGTGCTTTGCTAGAAGGCTGTATACACACCTGCAGAGTGAACAACTGAACGTGTACATGGCCAGCTCATACACACAGAAGGAAAACAGCATCAGAACTGAGGAGTCTAAATATTTTGCAGTTATCTCATTGCTTTCTGCTCATTCACATTGTCCAACAAAGCTTTACTTAAGGAGCTTATTGGAGATAGTACTGCCTTCGTCCCTTGACAAGATCACAGAGCAATGTTCAGCAAAAGTCAACTACAATCGTTAAATAGTGTTTATGTGTTAACCTGCTTCTTTGTTGAGCATTTATACCAAAGCCAGCTGCCAGACTAGAGTTAATACTTTGTGACCTGTCAGTAAGCAGTCTGGTCACGTCTCCAGTAGAGTATTTCCCTATTGAACCCAAAAGCAATAAGAAAAGTTGAGTATAGACGAGGGGATAAAAGTAGTTTTCCTGTCTGCAGGAAGCCAAAGTATTTGTGTTCCTAAAGACAATTCAAAAATCTGCAAAGTCATCAGGAAAAACATGCATAAGTTTGTCAGATAAATACAAGTGTTAGAACTTTTTAGGGGAGGAGCAGAATTGCCCAGCGCTCCCTGGCTTTGCAATCTGTCTAGGAGAAGCTTTATCAATAATTTATTAAGAGAGGAATAGTTAGCAAGACAGTACCTCGTGCACACACCTCACACTTAGTGGGAATAAATGCGCTGCAGTGAGAGGACCCAGGCTGTATGCATGGCTGCTCAGGGGAGGGATTTAATTAAAGGCTGTGGCATTGCCCTGCCTTAAGTGAAAGGAGAGCTTTAGAAGAGTGTGCTGGGGGTTAGGTGGGGAGGGTTTCACGCCATTCTACATGAGCTATTCAGAGCAGGAGAGACCCTTTCTCTGGTCCCCCTTATTGCTAGCCTATAGTTTGGAGAACAGGGTGCAGCCTTAGAGGAGATTTCTGCACAACCACTTTTCCTGAAAGTGGACAGACTGAGATCAGAGTGGCTGTGTTTTGTTTCGTGATTCATAGCTCCATACAGCAGCTCTAGGAAGGGCAGGAGTGTTATGTCGATGTTAGAGGATGAAGGAGCCCCTAGCCTTTACAGGTGCAGATTTGGAGGATCACGTGTATCCCTGTTATCTCTGCTATAAGGACATCAACACTTACGTGAAGTCAGCAAAGAGTCACTTCCATTCCCCTCAGCAGCAATCATGGGGCCCGGCATTTTTCCGGTGTTCTGAGTTAAAAGAATGAGAAACATATTATGGTTTTAGTTTCTGATAGCTGCTCTATGCCATCTGCGACCTTTTCTACAACCTGCTATCTGAGTAATCGCTACCAGCCAGCAGGACTGTCCCCTATGGGAAGTGATTTCAATGCTTTGACATAGGGTGGGCAATCGAGGTGTTAATGCTGTAGATAGGGAGACATGAGAGTTTGGAGAGGCTGCAGGGGGCCATCGTGGCCAAAGATAGGAGTTCAGGTTAGTAATGTGGGCTCCTAAATGAACCCTGAGGGGCGAGAGGGAGGAACTTTACAAAGCACTGAAAGGGAGTCATTGCTGGGGGACAGGGAAGGGCAGAGGATCAGATTCCAGGAAAGAAATATGGAAACAGTAAGAAGAGAGCGAGGACTGCAGACATTCAAGGGCAGCAGCAGCTAGTTTGGATCAGATCTGATCTATCAGTTCAGAAAGACTCTGAAATTGGATCAGGTCATGCAAAGCCACCCCCTTTTTCCAAGCATGAAATGGAAATTCTGCATTTGCACTGTCATGAAATTTGCATTTCGCTTTGTCTGTTTAGAAGGATAGGTGCTTGTTGCTAAGCTTCAAATGTCGTAGCCCTTTGGAGATAAATACTGAATAACTCTGTGAGAGCTGCAGCTCAGGGCTCCTCTCTTTTGTAGCAGAATCAAAGTACCTGACCTGCGTAGGTGTTAAGACTGTCACCATACATGTCCTTTTCAATAGGAATTTAAAACGTTCAGTGTTTCCTGGGTTCTGGTCTAAAACCCAGCTTTGAGCAGAGAAACAAAAGACTGCAGAAATGTTGTTTGATAGTGACCCAGAGGAGCTTACATCCCAGGGAGGAAAGGAAATGCCACAGGCAGGAAGCAGCACTGTGTTTCCATCTTCATTTTCCTGACTGCAGAGAGCTGTGTCCCAGTCATATTACTCACACAAGTGATAATAAATTAGCATGTTATTAATTTAGGAATTTATTATTTAAACACATTGATTATCTCATGAGAGGGACAAGCATCTCCTAGTTGAGATGGAGATCTTTGTGACCTTCTGTTCAGACTCTAGCAGTGGGTTGGGTGGTTTTAAAGATGCTCGTAGCCTAAGATTCAAGATAATTGTTGGTTTGCTTTGCTTGCAGTACCCTGCAGCTGGGCCAAAAGGGATGCAAAAGACTAACACAAATCAAATACCTCCACCCAGCACACTAAAGAAGGCCACTGAAGCAAGCATTTTCAGAGATATGGAAAGACACAAGTATGATGGGAAGGGCCACAGTGCTAAGCTCTGATAGCTTATCAAGAGATGCATGTTGTCTGAGCTCTATATGGTGCTGATGTAAAGGTTTTTTCTTGAAAACAGAAAGTAAACAAATTTATATTGTCACCAGTAAGATGATGAGGAAAAGTAGAGTGGCATCCTTTAAGAATCTGGGTCTCAGTTCCCATCCTCCAACAGTTCAGTCATCTTGAAATAAATCATATCATCAGAATGACAGTGTAACTGCAGGTGAAGCAGGGCCTTTTGCCTGGACACCAACTTCAAGATTAAATCAGCCTCATCACCTTGAGCAGCAAAGTAACTCTGTTGGCAAAAATTAACTGTGTAGAAGCCCAGAAGTCAGTGAACATAACTCTTTATTTCAGCAGTTATCTTATCTTTCTTGGGTAATGACTATCGGTGGCAAAGGAACTCTGTATTTTTTTCTGTAAACTTTACATTTTCACATTCTAATTGAAATAAATCTAGATACATGTTTCAAATGGACTCTTTAAGTCTTCTAAGTTTGTAATACAAATGACTCTTGTTTGTACAAACTTCTCACGTTAGCAGGTCAAAACAAGGACAAAATTTATGGCTGTTCAATATCACGATGAGAAATAATTGTTCATTTCCAGTAGCTGCCTACTTCCGCTTCTCAAGTGATGCTCCTTTCTCTCTAAGCACTGTCTCCAGATAAGCACCAAGACATATTCACATCCTTCCCAGTGAAGGTTGGGCCACTATTGGCAGCACAGTTTAAGAGAAACACTGGAAATAAGGCTTGGTCTATTCAGTCTCTTAGTGCTTAATGTCATAGCAGCACAAAATGAAACCTTCCTGATTGTTTTTCCAAATGCAGCACTGTCCAAAGACCCCAATTAAGGATCAAGGTAGCACTAGAGTCTTTACACAGTGCTTGTCAGGAGCCTAGGTTTCACCCAGCTGGTCTGGGCTTCAGGATGTTTTTGCCTGGCTGAGCATGCAACCTGGGCCTTTACCAGTTCAGGTGTGGTGGCAGCCTTCAGAGTGTTTGGATCCATTGTCAAGTTCAGGAAGTTGTGGCACTTCTCCCCACATACTTGTCAAGCAAATTGAGAGGGAGAGCTCTGGGGAACAGTTCTTTGCCTGGCTGAGAACTGGGCATTGAATGATGAAACCAGCAGGGCTAGCAAGAGCAAAACACCTGCTTCTGGGATGGGGTTCAGACAGATTTGTCAGCCCTTCTCTACATGTCACGGAAGGGACAGCCCTATTTCCACAAGATTAAAATTTTTTAACAAGGGAAATCTTGAGATATGTCTACAAATATGTTCTGAAACACTGTGTACAACTGATACA